>JAUBNY010000048.1:6653031-6666794 GCA_032275445.1 Crypturellus soui | reverse complement strand
ATATGAGAGGAGGTTACATGAAGAAGTTACATATCCTGTAGGAAAGGAAAGACTTTAATGATCAAGGTTGACTTAGGCAAGAACTGAGGTTAGTTCTCTGTACATCAGTATCTCCATGTTTCGTCTCAATTTGCTTACACTTTTCACTCAGCCTTAGCAGACGTCTGGACAGCGATACAAAGGAGCACAGCGGTTTTCTTCCTTTTAGGTTTTAGGTGTCATAAAAAGTTTTTACTATACCTAAAGTGTTTTTACTATTTTATGTGAATAAAGCAGTTGGCAGCAGTCCCTCAGGGAGCATCTATCTTTCATCAAAGTTGTAAAGATTAAAGTCCAAATATAGCAACATTTCCTTGCTCTTAGGTTGATCGTGTATTCTACTGTGTTCAGTGAGTGTTTGCATAAAATAATGGTGTACGTGGAATAGTTTAGCTTAGAAAGGAAATATTTTTAACTGCGCTGTTGGCTAGGAAATGGGAAACATTCATTCACCGAAAAAATAAACTTACATACAAATTGAGAATGCTTGGCTTTTTTTTATGAAGGCATAGCAAGTTTCTTTAAGTTGATGCTGATGTTTGTCATGCAATAAATTTCATTAAATTGTTCGTCTACACTAATACATTCAAACACTAATGTGCACAGCTTCTAAAGCCTCAAATTATTGCCTTATTGTACATGATCCTTATTTCAATTGAGTTTAAAAGGCAACTGAAAGTGTTTTTCCTTACAAATGCAAGGAAATGCACTGCAAATGCAGTGTCTTTGCATTTGTATTAAAATATTTCTATGAGCAGTATTTCTAACTCTGGTGATCTGGATCTTTAGCTTTTGAACTTCTGGTATGTTGTAATTGTTTCCCTAAAAGTTAAAGACAAACTTTTAAATATTTTGAAGCAATTGCAGCCCATTTTATACTTATGTTACCTTTATGGCAGTGAGCTTTGGCACTGAACTATACACTTTTTCACTAACAAGTAGTGAAAGAGCAACCTGGTCTTTTCTGAATGCAGTGGAGGTTAAAACATTCTTTTATGTTACTTGATTAAGAAATAAATTATATTTTTTACAGAAACCACCAAGAAATCCTATTATATTTGTATGTCATGAAAACACAAATACACTATCAACTACTGTAAAAAATGCACTGCTGATGAATAAAGTTTGAGTGAATTCAACCTGGGAATGCAGAATGTCCATATCTCTGTGATGGTGATGACTATTTTTCCTTAAAAAATAAAATGTTACACTATTACAATAGGTAATGAGAGAATGCAAACCAAGATAATGCTTTGTGGTTGAGAAGGTGCTTTGAGCTGTATAAGAAAGCCTACTCTATATGGAATACTAGACGTATTTGTTAATTTTCTTATATTAATAGTTTAAGTAAAGTTATATTTTATCTTGTCTTATCCTTTTAGTACTTAGATAGTCTAACAATTCTTTACTGTATCTTCTTATATGGAAAATGTTCAATGAACTAGAACACTTCCATAACAGAAAGTACCTTGTTAAAATTTCTGATTGCCCTTGCGAGCATGCATTTAAGCTTAGATGAAGCTTTTGGTCTGCATGCGCTCTGCTGCTCAGCAGGCTCTGGCTTTTCTCTTTGAGCGTTTTGTTGCCTCACATGTTCTGGGGAAATGCAATTTCACATGAGAGATGGCAGCTCTTGACTTTGCGTTAAAAATAACATTGCAGAAGTTCTGGGCTCCTGAGAAATGTGTGTATTTGGTGGAGGAGAGGGTTTGTTACCGGCCTTGCTATTGGCATGGTCACACATAACCACTACAAAGTGCTTGTAAAATATATATGCGATGGCTCTGTTTTATTCATATTGTAGGTAGACCGTACTTGCACCTGTACATGGTTTACATAACTGCAGAACAAGGTCAGAAATATCTGTGAGTGCGTTCAGATGTGGACAGCCCAGTCCACAGACGTAGGATAGGATCTTTCCCGCACCCTCAGCCCTTCTGCTCCCAGCTGGCTGACTGTGCGGTGAGGGTGGCTCCTGCCATCCATCCGCTGCCAGGCCCATGATTTCACCCTTACTTTTACCTAAATAAATATTTCTTCAACTTACTTAATACACCGGCACAATACATTTCTTTTACAAACATCACATAGAAGTGCAAGGGGGATGAACCATAAACATGAAAGAAAAGAACAGCCTGAAACAGAGGTCATCTCGGTAATTGTTCCTGGGTGAAAAAAGCTTGTGGTACAGATCATGTGGGTTGCTGTGGGCTTCAGAAGACTTGAAAACGCTGCTAGTGGATGTAGATCATTACAGTGGCTACAAGGGTGACAGTGTGGTGTTTCCAACAACTTCCAAACTGTTAAGAACCATGCAGAATAGTAATGCTGGACAAGTGCTTTACCCTGTAGCCAACTGCAGGGAAATCATTAAAAAATCTGGGAAGAGTCACAGGCAAGACACAATAATAAAGTTATTTGCCTTGCAAATAAGATGAAAATATTTATAGTAATAGCAGTGGGCTTTATATAATTTTAGAATTTAGGAATTTAGTGCTTGCAGGCTTATTTGCTCAGAAGTAAGTGACAAGTGGCAGTAAAGACTGCTCATATTGCAACTCATAGCAAGTGTTATTTATTCTGATTTAGCACTTTGTGATAGGTACTTCATAGCTTGTTTTGTAAAGAACAAGCTCAAAGACATGTTAATGCAGTGTTAATTTGAAGCTATCTAAAAACAGATTAACACGTTCTTTGTATTACAACAAATAGAAATTTTGCAGAATAAATATTTAAATATTTTTATACCTTAAACATATTATTCCAAATAAGCTTTCAGTAAGATAACTCTTGCTAGTGCTGTTATTTTGTGTGTGTGTGTGTGTAGTGGAACAGACTCTGAGCTTTTTTAATAGGCCCACTTATACAGGCAACTAGTAGGTTGCACCGTTTTCCCTAGTTAGTGGAAATGTCACCCTTTGACTCCAGTAACGGAACAGAAATACTCAGGCTAATAAGAAAATCGGAATATAGTCTAACCTGAAAAAAAGGAGTGTGCACCGAAGAATTATGATTTGCAGTTATCAGAGCTTGTCAAGGACATGACAGGGCACTTGCTGCCCAAAATCCTGTACATACCCCATGACATGGGGAGTATCTCTGAAAAACTGTTAGGTTTCTGTTTAGCTTCTGATTTTTAGCAGAATCATGCCTCCCTCCCCCAATACCCTCCTACTTCAAAATCAATGGCATTGATATCATTTCAGTGTCTTTATTTTTTTTTTTCTCAGCCAGTCAGTAAAACAATTGATACTCTATGGAGCTGCTGCTCTGTATTCAGCAAACTGGGAAGAGTAACTGAATATTCACTGTTTTCATCTGTAGATATATCTGCATTCTCTTCTGTGTGGAAAAGTACATTGCTTCAGGAAGAAATGAGAAATGTTACGGTTCTAAAATAAGGCTGATTATTGTGAATTTAGTAATAGAAATAAGTAAAAATAATCTCTCCCCTCAAAAGTCAAAACAAAATATATTCACCAAGTCGCACACCCTTCCCACAGAGCAATTAGGAAAATGAACTAGTATGGAAGGACCCTGCCTATGGTGTTTTTCAGTTGTAGTTGTTTTTCCTGTGTTGAATTGGTAATGTGGGAACAGTGTTGCCCATTCTGCTTTGTAACCCAGTGGTGTAAGGAGTCCCAAAGCACCTTCCCCCTTGCTGCCAGAAGCACTAGAACAGAGGTGCCATTTCTTTTGCTACAGCCAACACAAGCAGTGGATCGGCGGGAGGAATAGCAAGAGGAGCTCTTTCCTCCATTCCCTATTTCGGCTCATGGTCAGGTTGCTGACTCATAGCTAGAAACCACATATCAAGGGACAAACACAGGTCCTTGACCGTTGGATTCTGAACCTGGAATTCATACAGAAAATAAAACTTAAGAAAGAACTAGTATTTTCCAGAATACTAAGAATACTAGAGGTAATAATTTGAGTTACTGTGATACTGGTTGAACAACTCTTTACTGCACGCAAGCTGTATAGGGTTAAAGAGTTCATAGCAGAACCCTTAGGTAATGTTATGGGTAATAAACTGGCCCATAGGGAAAAATAGAGAAAGTGGAGCAGGCCTAGCCTGCTGTCAGAGCACAGATTGTGTCTCTGTAGATGTGTACTGAAAATCCTGTCTATATTGTCATAATTATCTACTGGAGTGGCGCATGTCTCCCTTGGATGGACGTTATCAGTCTTGTTCTGTAACACTCCTGAAACCTTCCCTTACCTGGCTGGGAAAAGACTGTAAATAATTTCCTGATTTCAGTGACCATTTCAAATATGACCCAAATAGTTTTCTCTGATGTAGATTATATTATCTCCCACTCATTAATTTACTTCACACTGGGCCAGCAGTAGAGGACATCGCAGGTTTGGTATTTTAATAAAAGAGGACATTCTGTCTGGAAGATTTTAGTCTTGTCTAGCTTTTACTACCATGTGTAATTCTTCAACTTCAAAGCTTATCTCACTGTAGCTTTTACTGTCTGGAATTCTGAATTAATCAACATGAATAGGACCCTAGACATGAACTGATAAGCCTATGAACATCAGGTATTCTTCATGAGCTGGAAATATTAGGTAAAAAAAATGTTCCTGGTTAGGAATTACCGAGGCTTTAGTTTACTTAGAAAAAAATAATTAAACATGGAAAAATAAGCAGAATTAATATAACAACAGTCACATTATTCACTTTATACAGAGCATTTTGTTCTTACAATCTTTTTGTATGTAGATTATAACATTCTGAGGCTAGAGCGGTTTTTGCTTGCCTGTTACTCATGTAGCACTTAGCCTCATGTGGTTTTTACATTAATGATGTTCAGAGATGGATTATATATCAGAAAAAATTACTCTTATTCATCTGCCTTAAGGCAAAGAATAAAACTGCTAAAGACAGACATCACAAAGTACTTGGCATGTTCAACGGCCCTATGATCAATGGCAAGCCATAAAATGCAGTGGTTTGATCTGTGTCATAGAAAGAATAAAACTAAACAAATAACCCAATTTTGCTTTTAGATTGTATTTGCCTTTTGAATGTGGTACTTATATTCACATATTTTCTATATTAAATTTCTTAGTAAAATATATATATATATATATTCTTTTGCCTAGATCAATATAAGGTTGGCAGTTAGGTTTAATAATATTTATAGAGGATTATGAGACCAGCATTGCTTTGAAATGACAGCTGGCATAATTGAGTTGGTATTGTAATTTGCTCAAATATGTAAACAAATGGGGAAAATGTATTTCTACTTCTAAGTAAGAAGTGATCTGTTTATATTTATTCATTTGGAGGAATTATACAGTTTCAAATGACTAAGAATGCTTGTTCTCATGAAATTTATTATTTCTAATGGCATCCCCAAGAAAGGATTGTAGAACTGATTTTTATTTCTTTTAACGTAAAATATTTTAATAATGTGTGTATGGTGACAATATAAAGAGTGCAATATAAAGAATAAAGAGTGACTGTGTACACTTTCAGCTGTTGGTGCTGGTCAAAGTCAGAGAGGTGGTGAGATGTGCATGACACATAGAACAGTATCAGAAAGATTATTAGAATTAGTTTATTTTGTTAAACTGCGTTTAATGAAGCAGTTGATCAAAGACCCAAGTGAAAACTGAGGTCAGAGGAAAACCTAAACGCAAAGAAGTTAGCCATTAAATACAAAAAAGTCTCAATTCTGCACAGATCCCCTCCTTAAGAAACATTATTTTTGACTTCTATTTTTAATCATAATGTCTTTTCAAACACATACAAAGTTTCTCTATATATGTAGAGCAATTTGTAAGAGATTTATGAGAATTCCTAGAGGTACGATTGGAATCTGTAATGGGTTCATTATGGAACAGTAATACTTTGAATTGCTTCTTGTAGTTGGATTACTGACAAGTATTTGAATAGCTTGCCTCTTAATTAAAGTAATTTTGGAAGCATCAGTCATGGTTTTTATTTGAAGCTGAATTGAATTTTGCATTTTATGTAATTACATTTAGTACTCAGCCTAGCATCTTTTTTATTCCCTCTCTCAGAAGTCATTATTTATCACTGCGTTCCTACACGCATCCTTTGTGTAGGAAGGAAATGAGATAGAAGTCTGTGTTAAGATGTTTTTGTATTGTGTGCGTTTTTAAGGGTGACAAAGTGAATAACATGCAGAATATATTTTGGATAATGAATGTAGCAGAACTGAATATCTTTATTTCCAGTACTGCCCTCTGCCACAGCACATCTTTGGTGAGCAGAAAGACAACAGCTACCTTAACTAATATGAGAGCCTCTTCCCTGTTTGTTCCCTGGGCGAACTCCCCTTTCTGCAGAGCTCTGCCCCTGCGGAGGTGTCTGAAGGCAGCCCTGAGACTCCAGCCTTCTCACTATTCAGCAGGGAGCTTATTCCACTTTCTGAGAAAAAGGAACTTGAAAATGGTGATCTTACCTTTCAGTAGTTCTCTAAAACTTGATGCAAACTGACTCAGAAATCTGCCTTGATCCAGTAACACAGTTCACATTCAATTTTTCTGTAATAAGTGCAGCATTGTTTAAAATAAATGAATATCTTCTCCTGAGCACAGGAGATTTCCTATTTTTGGCCCCATTTTGTCTTTGCTCTTGCACTAATGGCATAGCAACATCCCAAATCCAGCAGAAGACAATACAGTACACATGGTGTGTATTAGACCCCTAAAGGTGATGCCAGAGTGGACTAGAATTGTAACATATTTTGAAGTTAGTGTTCCTCTACTCCACTGGCCTTAACAGAATGTTTTATCATGACTCCATGACGACTCCATTATCATTGATCTATTATGGCAATATATATTAATACATTTATGCCTTAATACATAAATGACTTAAAAAAGAGTTGACATCTTTTTTACCAATGTATGTTTTGTATTTAAAGGTAAATCATAGGAAATAACATAGTACTTAGAGCATATCATAAGCTGAATTTGTAGAAGATATATTTTTTCCTGGTAGTTATTCTGAAATCTTTATATCTTCATAATACTGTATCCTGCAAAATTGTAGAAAATGGATTTGAGAAGTCTTTCTTATGGCAGAACTTACACCATTACTTTTTCACTGGTGTATCTTTTTCTGTACATATAACCTATACATAGACATGAGTCTGTGTGTTCATGTATGTCTTAAGACTTCTTGGACTATCTTGAACATAACCGTAAAAAGGGAGTAAGGTATCCTGACTAACAATTGCCCCTATAAATATGTCAAAACCACATATTTTCACTTTTGTCCAGTCAGCATATATGAAGTGATCAGGGGTAATTCCTTGTTCATCAAAAAAAAAAAGAAAAAAAGGCTGAAGTTAGACCACCAAGACTTATGATAGGAAAAAAAATCATTAGTTGTTTCTACCAAAGAGAGGATTTCTACCAAGGAAGCAATCCTTGGATTGTTCCTTTTGATCAAGAGGACCTTAAGTGAGAAACAGCCATAGAGTGGTAGAAGAATGTGCTGGAAGTTTTCCTATGGCACCTTCAATATGTGAGATCCAAATCACAAATTGCATCGCATTTCTCTCTCTCTCTCTTTCTTTCTCCGTCTTTCTCTCTCTCTCACACACATACACACGAAAAGATATGGATATTTTCAAATTTAAGTCCCACTCATCTAGTATGCCAGCTGGTTTATCTCCATTTAGTCTTCCTATATTCCACTTGCAATTCTGATTTAGATACAGTTCTTTCAACAGCTCATTGAACAGGAAATACATTCAGATAAAGCTGACTGTATGGTATGGTGTGACTAAGTAGTACTAAAGGAATAATAGAAATGTTTTAATTCCATACATCCTACTTATTTGGGAAAATTAAGCATGTGAGCTCTGATGTTTCACCTCACATTTGGATGAAACCAGTATAAGAGTGGAAAGTCAAACCCATTATTTTCTTCCACTTAATTTCTTCCAAATAACAGTGTTATATTACTTCCTGACAGGGTTTAATTAAAGCCTTTGGAAATTTTTCCTTAATTAAGGTTTGAAGTTCTTCAGAAGACACAACTGTTAACTTATCTGACCAAAAGAAAACTAGAAGAATTGTTGTCTTCATTGCTTTATTTATAAGTGCACGTGTCTTTGAATGTGATATGTGAGAGCTGTAATAATTTTAACAGTATGTAAAAATTTTACAGACTAGCAAACACATCTAAGACCTGTTTATGCTGAGAAGGTACACTTCCTCTTTTTCTGTTTTCAGCAACAAATTTGGATTAGAAGTTAAAGGAAAATATAGATTCCCCCAATTTGTCACTGTTTTGGTGGTCTTTCATATTTCCAGTACAAATATTCTTCCTTTGCTTTCAGTGCAATGTTCACTTCACTTCTTAGTCTTTAAGGCTGTACTTTAAAATCCTAATGGGACTTCTAACCATAACTGCAAGTCCTCCTAACTCTTTTCTATGTGTATTAAGTAAAGAGATAAGCTACTGTAAAAGTATTTTCTAAGATTTTAAGACTGCTAAGGATAATTGGATTAGATTTTTTAAGTGCTGGGTTTTGGTCAAATCAATTTATCTGCAATTTGCAAAGTCTTAGAGCATTTGAATACATTTTTGTTTCATTTTTAAACCTACATCACTAATTAACATTTTTAAAAGTTGAGTAGATTATTCCTGATGAACACTTAGTGATCACTGTACATTTCCTGTGAGAAGAGTGGATCTGAATCTGGAAAATGTATTTTCCAATCATCTGATGAAAATCTGGTGTGGTGGTTGGATCCTTTTTTGCCTGACATGATTTTATAGGGCATGGCTTAGACTGTGATGTGGGAAAAATATCTTTGTGATACTCAAATAAGCAACATTCCCTGATTTTAAAATCATTGTGTTAATACTATGATGGCCAGACTTATCCAGAAAAGATGTGCAATTTATTTTCTTAAAGAACACATCTGAAAATACCGTTACTCTTTCGAATTTGACTATTGTCTCTGTAATCCATTTAATTTTATATAATTCTCTTTCTTACATTGCTGAAGGAAATTTCTTTCTAATATGCAAAATAAGTTTGATGTATCCGTGTCTGACAAAAAATGAGAGTCAGAGCAAAATAGACTGAATTATACTCAAAGTTTACATATCAAGAGGTCAATCTTGTCATGATAAATAATAGTATGATGTGCTTTATAAGAACTATATATTAAAGCACAGGTGCAATAGAGGTCAATTTTAGTAAGTTAGACCATTCATGGAAAAATGTATTCAATTTTTGCACATTTTATATAATCTTGTCATCACACATTGACTATAGGTAAAAAGGAATAATTCTGCCTAGTTTGAGGAGTATACCTCAGATTGGTAAGAGAAAGATTTAGACAGATAACAATATGATATATGAAAACAACATATAAGGAGTTATTTGATTATGGAAAATGAGCATTACTTCCGTTGTTAAAGTATAAATTTTAAAGAGGGGCTGCTGAAGTGACTATTTAGTAAAGAAACTATGAATGTGGACCTAAGGACTTCTGCTGAGCCTAGCAACTACTACTTGAAATTAAGAAGCTACTGTCTAGGAAACTGATCAGTGACTATCACAGAATAAACTATTTTGTAATGAAAATCTGTAGTCTGAGATAACACTGGCCTAGTGATCCTTTGGGTTAAGATAATCCATTCTTCATGTCTTTATGACACATATTCAGATTTTTAAGAGATCATATTTTAAGTACGTTTGTATGAATGCAGTTTTTTTGACTGTGCTGGTTTAGTATTTGATGCAGTGCCAAAGGTGTTTCCAGAAGGGACATGAAATGCAACTGATTTTTGAAGGCTTTGTGGGCTTTAACTTTCCACGTATCAGTTGGCTCCAAACTTCCCTTAATTAAAGCCAACACCGTCTGAAACCTTCTATAAGACAGAGGAACTGCAAGGTTTCTTTATAGGTGAATAAATAATTCTTGCCTTCAACACGCAGCACTTCAAGACTGACTTGAGGGGTTCATCAGATGTGAGATCTGTAGCTGTGAAACCCCTTGTTTCCCATGCTTTCACGAGGACTTGCAAGCATCTTGAAAATGGGTAGAAACTGAATGGAATCTGTCACTCTATCAATCAACTGTTTTTATAGCATTAGAGCTGGCAATGAAGGTTTGTTCTAATGAGTCCATAATGCAACCTCTGTACAAACCGATGGGTGGCCTTACCTAGATGTGTTCCAAACTTGCAGGGTGCATCTCTTTCTTTAATGTCTTTTTGAAAAAATGTAAAGCAGTTGTTTTGTGGAGAACACGAACACTAGAGAATTGGGCTATAAACCAAAATCATCTTTACCTACAAAAAAGGTATTAAAGTAGAGAGATTTTTTGCTATAGGATTGCAAAAACAGTATTTATTGCAGCCTCTAGCAAATCAGTTGGAAATCTATACATGTCAACTTGCTAACTGTACACAAATGATCTCTTGTCTCCTATTAGCCATTGTTTGTCTTTTTCATTGCTTAGAGAGGTAAAAACAGAGCACATCATAATTCTGTTTACTTTCCTCCTTTTCTTGCTTCTGCCCACCTGTGTGCTGATTTCTTTTTTCTTTTTAAGAGATGAAAGTGTGAAATGCTCTTGGAAAGGGTAAAAAACTCTAAACAATTTGGTGACCATTCACAGGCTTAAAATACTTGACATTCTTGAATTCTGTGGGACTGAAAGAACACTTCCATTTCAAGTCCTGCTGTGGTAATAATAACAATAACAGAGCTTTCCCACCTATAGAGCAAGAGTAGCTCCTCCATAGCTGCGTAGAATGGACAGTCTGTGATTCTGTTTTCCGCCTCTGGAAGGAAGATTACTGATAAATGTTGTCTTTAGATTGTCAGTGTTTTCAAGGACTATGAGCCACCCAAAGATTTGCCTCTTCCGTGGAGTTTGTTCTCTCTGTATGTATTCAGAAATACTATACCTGGAAACATATCTCTACAACAAGTTAAAGGAAATAGATAAATGAATAACTTCCTTATAACAGCTTCTGAGTATTTTTAATACAAAATTTTATATCAAAATATATCAGTGTTTTCCAGGATTCAATACCATGAGAAATATTAGTCCTAGATTTTCATCAGATATGCATTAAAGTATATAAGTATATATGAGTTTTTATATTGCTAATATATTTTAATATCTTTATTATATATTACAGCTATATTCTGGTGTCATTATCTTTTTATTTTTAAATTATAAAACTTGAAGTGTTAACTTTGTCACTCCTAGAAATGCTAGAATTTTATCGCCATATTGTATCAGGGAGCTATATTTTAAAATATATGAGATACATCTACTGTCATAGAACATAGCTGTAGATGTCCACAAATATTTCATATTATTAATTCATTTCTACATTCTGCTTCATTTTTAAAAAATCCATTGTCCAGGTATTTCTTGACATAACTTGTAGCTGTTGGAAATTATCAATATTAAAAATAAATAATGATTCTCTGACTTAACACATAAGTCCCTATAATTATTCAAGTGTTCCTACAACACTAGACATACACTTAGCTGGAGGTTTTAGAAGTGTTTCTTATTATTTGCCTTTGCAATGGCACAATGTTTTGAATATCAAATTAAATACCTTATCTATAGTCCTCCTAGGTGAGAAATTGCAGCTGACTTAAGGGGATGTCTAAGAACTGCAAAAAGCACATTTTTTTCAGACTGTTTTTAATTAAGTTATTTTAAGAAAATACAGGGGAAAAAAACGACAATAAGATAACAAAACTGTATTTGATTTAGTTTCTCTGTTACTGTTTCATAGGATTTGAAAATGCAAAGGAATGTAATTTTCACACATTTTGTTCTACATATTTATTTTTATTTGTATAGTGCTTGTTATGAAAAGCATTATGTAGTAATGTTGTTATAGTAGTTTTTCCACCTCTGCTAAGCCAAGTGGTATGTACCTTTGGTAATGAAAAAGGGCATGTGGATCATTATTTTCAAGGAGCGAAACAATTCAGAATTATCTTTGCCTAGTGAAATAAAAGCCAGCACTGTGCTGGTGAGCACAGATGTAACTATTAAACATAACTGTAACTACTACAAGGTCATTATTAAACAAAAATACCGAATATTTTGCTAAAATATTCAGGCAATAGCCTACACTAGTGGCTTTATTCAATTCCAACTTAGTATTTAATAAAAAGTTGTCAGTGTTTCAGTCTAGAGGCATGTTTTACTTCAACATGAATATAAAGATAGGAAAGAAAATAGCTTCCTGTTTATTTATAATAAAGAGGTAAGCAATTACAAACAAACAATACTAGCAGCTATATTCTGCACTTCCTTTTCACTGTTGTTGAGAATGTACTGGTGATTGAAAATTGCTAAAATTATTAAGCGAAATAGCTGGAGTTTTTATTTTCCAAGGAAGAGAGAGTAAGTGTAAGCTAGAACCTGGAAATAAAGAAGAACAAGTAGTCTGCATAGATCCATGATTCACTGACTCTTCCAGCTACCTTCACCTCCATTCTGCCAATAACAACCTCTTTTGTATAGAAAAAGAAATAAAAATTAAAATTCCGTTCTTATAGGAGAGAGAATGACTGCCTCAATTCGTATTGCACAAAGTGCACACAAGATGAAGAATTTACAAACCTCTGTCATCTTTTATTAGGAATTTGAATATCTAGCAGGGATTCTAGCTGCCTATTTTTTTCATTCTTTGAAGTCTGTCTTTAACAACTAAGTAACTTTTCCTTAGGGGGCCTTTGTGATCCAGGATCAATGACACAAAATGACAATTGTTGTTTTGTATGCCATAAATGAAGAACAAAACATTAAACTAGAGGGGGAAGAGAGGAGAAATCCCAAATTATTTTCATAATACAAATAAGAACAGATTAGGACTATGAACAGGTCCAGGAGATTTTTTGTTTACTATATATCTTTCCTGTTCAACATTTTACCAGTTTCTTCAGATCTGTGAGAGTGCTTTAAATCTTTCTTGGAAGGAAAACCAATTTACCAGTTACTCATCATCTAAATCTTTACATCATACTAATTTCAATAAAGATTTTATCATGGGAATAGCAAAAAAAAAAAATCAGAACTCCTCTTTCTCTATTCATATTAGTAATTTTCCCCACTACGCTCCTTATAGACTCTATAGAGTAAAGATACTTTGAAAAAGATATTATCTTCATACTTATCTAATAAAACGTTTGAAATTGGGTCTTACATAGAAAGCCAAGGAAGTCTTTAACCATTGGTGTATTTTGGCACTATATACTTAGCAGAAAATTTTATTGCCAGACATTTACGTTATAGATAAATTAAAATAAAGCTGGCATAGGAGGAATGAGAGAACGTTTTAAATAAACTGGTACTAATCCAGATTTGGACTCTTGGCTTTACACAGGATGACTTTTCTTGTAGGAGATTAGAAAGAAGACAGCATTTTTAAAAAACATTTCCTACTTTCTTTTTGTCATTTCTTTTTTTCCTAATTAAAATCAGATTCAATTTTGCCTTTATTGGTTGTTTTATGAACTTTAAATACACACACCTCTTTGAAAGAAAGAACTACACATGCAGAGTTGTGCCACTTCTAGCCATCTTTTCCATCCTACTCGTGTGTCCTTCCCTTTTAGAAACATCAATCTGCTACACACAAATTACTATACTTTTATGCATCCCTCCTGTGCATGGGCTGACTCATTTGTATTGCCAGCAGGCTGAGAAGTGGAGGAAACTCTGCTGCTTTTTTT
>JAUBNY010000048.1:6642185-6652931 GCA_032275445.1 Crypturellus soui | reverse complement strand
ATCACTTTTGACCTTACATCACCATTTGCTAAGACAACACTTATTTTTTGGAAAAAAAAACAAACAAACAAAAAAAACCACCATTGACTCTTGTGGATATTCCACAAGCTGACCACAAAAGGGTAGTTGTTATGGTCCTCCTGTCTACCGAGACATTAATGTTATATCATTTACTCCAATTTAAAAAGAAGCTATGGACTTGGCCTCTATTATACTTTTTAGAAGTAAACCTCCTGAAAAGCCACTTTTGGACTTTGAAATGTTACTGACTTAAGATATTCTTGTTTTTTCTAAGATTATAATATATTCTATGCATATGAGAAAAATGACTTTAAAATGTTATTTGTATTTTATGTTTCTGAAAGTAGGTGGTCTTTCTTTTGAAACATAATAAATAAAAACACAAACTAAAATGTTTCTTTGTAGCATTTAACCAAAAGTGATTTGATGTATGAAGCAGTATTTCTGATAGGTCTTCTCCAAGTTAAAAAATTGTCTGTGGGATCACTTTGCTAAAACTCTTAGGTAGGATGCTTATGGTTTTGTTAATAATTCACTGCAGGAATTTGGCAAGTTTCTTTTTGGAAGGCAAATCATGTGCCTAAGACTCTTATCAAAATGACTTCACAGATACTTCACCTGCCCTACCAATGGGGCAGGTGTGGCTTAGATCAGATCAGATCAGATCATGTAGTATGATCAAATTCCCTGAAATGGAGACTGCCTAAGGACACTGTTCCTTTTGGATCTCAAATGCAGTTATTTAGTTTAAAATGCAACCTTCATTCAAAATGATAAATTAAATCAGGGGGGTGAGCGCAGATCACGTTGCTAGACCTAATTATGTGACATCTTGTCTTCTTTTACCATAATCAGTTCAAACAAAGCGTTTTATTGGCAACATCTGACATCATGCAACTTCTTAGAAGGTTTGTACCAGTACAACTCAAAGGGCAAGGTTTTTGTGATTTTTACCAACCATTTAGAGGTCTAACAATGTGGGAAAACTATGGTCCAGCAAGTCAGATTGATTGTTAAAATTTCAATTCAGCAATCTCTGTATTTCATCTAAGAAGTTATTCGTGTGATAGGTGTCCTGTATCAGACTTAAGAATACAGTAATGGCTCAATAGAGGAAGCATGGATTACTCCTGCTGTGATTAACCCTTAAGGGAGTGTTCTTACTTTATTCCCCTCTTAATAGCAACATAATTTTAAAATTGAAGCTTGTATTGAATTTATTTCTCATTTAAAGTGTTTTTAAAGTGGCATTTTCTGTTTTGGGGGGATTATTATGTAAGCTGAGTAACAGCAATGTGTTCTGGAATTCACATAATCATTTACAACACTAGTGCCATTTATTATTAATGGACAGGTTGTAAAGTCGAAGATAAATAATTGAAGGTAATTAAGACCGTCAACAGACATTATCAATCTTTCAAGTCTATAAAAACATTTTAGAAAATGCAAGCCTCATTCTGTGTAACATTCAGCACTGATACCTTGTTGTTGCTTTTCAAACTTTTCATGCTACTAATACCATTTAAAAAGACTGCCTGTGCCCACACTTGGTCAGTAAGTGCTGTGACAGATTTCTTAGGAAATAACACCACAGAAACTTAAATTCGTTTGTGACTTGTTGGTTTGAGAGTCCATTTTCTTGTGGCAGAGCACAGAGAATGAGGTATGAAACAAAATGCATTTCAAGGTAAGCTCTTTCTGAGAACATGAAACAGAATAGCAAAACCCAGAGTAGGAAAAGAACTGCAATGATATATATATATATTTAGGGGGTGTATGTTTGATTTTTTTGTTTGTTTTTTTGAAATCACTGTCTTTCTGGTAAAAGGGACATTTTTGTTGATAATTTTCAGAGTAAAATACAGAAAGATGTTAACAAACAAAACGTCCTACCTCTTTGAATGGACTGGCACATGTATCCCATATTCCATTTCAATAAGGACTGGGGAAAATCCCTAGCCTCAATAGCTTGAGCTGGGTGATATAAAGATGTGATATCACCCTAGTACCAAAGGACAGTCAATTCTAAGGTACATAATGGAGAAATTATATGTATCTAAATCTAGAAAACACATGGAACACTGATAACAGGATGATTTGGGATTTTTTAAAAACATTTTTAAAAGTATAGTAACAAATTGAGAGGGAATTATATTTCAGATAGGTAAAGTCAGACTGAATGCTCTGCACATTGGTAGCAAATGGTGCTGTTTCCAGAGCTACTTGCATGAGCGCATTACCTATACATTCATTGCTTCACTGCAAACTTTTATTGCTGTGTTTTAGTCCGTTGCTAGCTAAGAAATCTGAAAAAGTGGTATTTGAAACAGAAGTATTTTTTTCTTTAGATAATTCTTAGCAAATAAAATGAGTGTGTTTGAGTATCATGTTCATTTGCACGTACATAATAAACAGCTGGATAAACTGAGGGATGTCAGACTTGGTTGGTATCTATCATCTCCTGCATGCAGATCATGCCTTGCAGGTTTATCATAATTAAGGTGGGCGATTGGTTTAAATGGCAGAATTACACGAATAAATCCAGTCATATTGTTACTACAGGAATTGAATTCAAGTCTGCTGTAGGCCTAAGGGAGCTGGCAGTGTCCAATTACATGACAAGCATGTCTAATACTAAATGGCTAACAGAACCAGAAACATAATTACCATGGATAACTAGAAATAATGAGATTAGAAATGAAAAATTGCACATTGTATTTCTGATACTGAGTTTACAGTACATTTGTTTAGTAGTGGACTCATGCATAGCACATTTCAGGATTGGGGCTAGAAGTGAAAACGATGAATTTTTATTATTTTGTTTTAGGGAAATAATATAAATTAAACCAGGGACTGGTATGTACGCATTCACCTTTCCTATGATGCTGGAGCTAAAAGCACGGCCATATTTACTTATAAACCTGCCATAGATCTACACAGACCCACACCTTGGCATAGTCTGACAGCTTTGGTTACTGCTTACTCTTGTGAAGCTTAAACTACTGAGTGCTTGTTCTTCCTGAGAGTTGCGGCTGTGGGGAAACCTTTTATAGCTATATAGGATTTTTAGTAGATTTTTAGTATTATCGTTTTGTCAAATGAATTGATATAGAACCAGGGCAGGGTGAACTAAAACTAGGATGACTCCATTCTGTGACCTGGCCAGCAACTTGCTTGAATCAGGCAACTTCACAGGTGGGTTTATTGGTCATTTATAAAGGTCCGTTATGTTTTGCTGTGTTTGTATACAGTGTATTCACATTAGCAAAGATTTGTGGCATTATCTCCCGGTGCCATAAAATTAACTCCCATTGTAACACTATCTTCTTCTTTCCTTCCTTCAAGCAAATATGAGAAATAGCTTATTGTTTTTGAACTTTATTTTTGAATTCATCTAGACTTTCTAGTCTGCTTCACTTTCTATTGTGCACTATCTAGATGATCCATTACAACAATTAAGAAAAAGATCGTAAAATTTGATCTTGAAGTGTTTTTCTTTATACTGAGCTCATCCAATTAAAAGTAGTAAAAGCTTAATTAATCTTATGGCTTTATAGAGCATGTTTTAGTTATTGAAATATAGTCCTGTCAAAAAAGATAAGTACCTATATATCTTTAATATACTTACCATGGATTCAGTTAAAGCCTTTTTTGGCCCAAATTTTCCCTCCTTGCTCAGGGAAAACTTATATCAGAGCCATCAGTAGTTTTTAATGTGTCCAGAGGCAAACCTTCCAAATAAATTCTCTTCATACGCAGGAATAATTAAATCTCAGTCTTGCGATGCTCTGTGCATGGATGACAGACCTTAATTTATTGTATAATGGAAAAGTACATCAAGGTTACAAAATCAGAACATCAAAGAACCTTCATGTTTCACAAAACAAATCTCTAATTCATACTTTCAAAGAGAGAGGCTATTAAAATACAAAATGTAAATAGTTTTGATTCTTTGTTTCTTGCAGATATATATTAGACATTTGCAAATTAGTAAATATCTTTCGTGATCAGACTTCCCTCTTATCCTCTTCGCTGTGAATGATTTTATCATTTCTACAGGTGGTGTGATACTGCACATACAGTAAAGAGGGCTGCCACGGTGTAACGAACGTGTCTGCTTATGTAACAAAAATATAATTGAGCTTTCTAGTTTTGAGACCTTGGAGCTGCAGTAAACCATGCGCAGACATCTAAAGACCAAGGTGTTTCAGTGGAGTGCACTGACCTGGACAGTCGCCCAGCAGCTGCTGCTGGGTTTGACTCCAAGATTTTCCACCTAGAGCCGACCGAGCCTCCCTCAGGCTGCGCGGGCAGCAGCTCCCTGCCCTGCTGTGTGTGCCTTTCCCACAGGAAAGCACAACCTCCCTGAGGTCTGAGCAGCGCTGCCTCGAGGACCCCGCGGCTCCGATGTTTGTTCCCCTGTGCCCCAGCTCCCCACTGGTCCCTGGATGTGGGTTCGGCACTAATGCTCATATTTCAGATCAATTATTTCTGATTTTTGCTAGCACGAGAAAATACTAATTTAACTGAAACCATGCAAGACCTGCGTGCGTTGTCTCAGAGCAGTCAGTGTGCTTTGGGCTTGGAAACTTGTTATTTAAAAATCCAACACCTTTCTCCCTTTTCATCCCACAGAATCTCTTGATGGTCTCCTTTACCATATGGATTTTTTTTTCCATATTCTCCAAATTCTTTTCTCAGCAACCAATTTATTTTTCTCTTACTCCAAACAACTGAGACTCTTTTCTTTTTAAACAGCTTCAACCTTGCTCAGAGAGTCTCTTGATTTATTTCACCAAGTGACAGTCTCCTCCTCAGGTAATCAGTGCTCCAGCTCCCATTTCTCTGAAACTGAGTTTTGAAAAACTCATTCAACTCAGAGGATTGTCCATTTCTAGTTCCATTGTATTACTGTCTCATAATCATTGCTTTATATAGAAATAGAAATGGAAACCTGCAAGGCCCCACATTAAAATGAGGCTTGCAGCCTCTGATGGAGCCCCTAAAATATCACTTGGAATTATTAAATTTTACTTTGACACAGCCAAACTGCCACAGGACTTTGAGGAAATCACATAAATGGCATGCCTTAGGAACTCAAGGTCTATAAAAATGCAGTCTTTGGAAGTCCCTTTTCCTTTGAGAGTCATTTTTTTGTCTCTAATATCTGTCTTTTTATATTCATAAGTCATAATACACCAACATAATTCAATTAAGTGGTGCAGTGCATACACACCCCCACCCCAACCCCAAGCCTCTTCTGGTGTTCTTAAATGTGAAATAACCAGATGTACCACGTACCTAACGTACATAACCTAAATAACCCAATGTACCACGAACATAAAGAGAAGGGTCCAGGAGAAGTAGAGAACAGAGGGCTGTGGAGAAGAATGCTAAATATATGTCCCAGGTTCCAAGCTTGTAGCTTAGAAATCAAATGCTATTTCACCATGAATTAAAATCTGAGCAAGTTCAACCCCCGGGAAGGCTGTCAGGGGCGCAGCTCCTTTTGGAAGAGGAGGGATAGGTGCTACCTGTAGGTCCACGGCTGCCAGGGCGGGCAGACATCTGTAGACACTGTGCAATGTGATACCCAGGAGGGCTGGGCTAGAGAAATAGCTTATCGAACTGGGAAGATGAAAGGGCTCAACTTCGATCAAGACTACATTAAAAGCTACATTAAAATGATTTTCATGTCGGTGCTATACTGGTGGCTTTCAGTCTTCCTGACTGAAATGTAAAGAATGCTTAAATGTTTCTCAGGATTATGATGGGGTGAAGTCCACATTTACTGTTTGTTTGCCCATAGCTGCTTTTCATTGAGCATGTGACGGTAATGTTTTGTTGAAGAATGTAAAGGTTTTAGCACTAGGTTCCTCAAAGTGTATTAGGCATTCTTAACTTACTTGAATGTGATGCCCTTCTAAAGCTGATGAGATTCCTTGTACTTAAAATTAAGCATATGGTCTAGCAATTTGCAAGGTCAGAGACTTGAAGGTTGGAGCCTATAAAAAAGGTTAAAAAGAGGTAGTCTAGTCTAGATAGGTAGAAGCTATTGGAAGCAAGCCATTTGGGGCAAGAATACTTTTGATAAACGCAGAATATCCTAAACACAACTGAAATGTTCAGCTAATTGACCTCATGTAATTTATGGAAAACCATAAGTTACATGAGGTTACAGTCATTACCAGTCCACGAAAAAGAAAAGAATAAAAGAACAGAAAATCTGTATAAAGAAATTAAGGCAGAAGTACATATGCCATCTTGAACAAATATTAAAACAAATGATGTGGTAGAATATGAAGTTACCTTTAAAAAGTAATAAATACTAGATAAATAAAAAACCCCAAGACTAGATATTTTAAATGCAAATAGTGTAGTATTCTATTTCTTGCTTTAATAAAATACCAAAGGTAAGGGAAATAAAAATGTCTTACAATTGGGAAAATTAAATTAAAATCCATAGTTGAAATTCATCTTTTCTTATGTATCCTATTCTTGCAAGTATTTCTCTCTCAGATTTCTTAAAGAAATGATTTGCTTAGTAGCTACCACATACAACTCTTCATTAAATACCTACAAAATTCACACCACAGTGGTATAGATGGCAAGAACACCCAGCATTGAAGACAAGTGGTCTCAGTCAAACAGAAAAGATGTGCTTTAAAGAATGAGCTCAACAACCTGTCTTTCCTCAGGTGCAATCAGTTTCCATGTGGTTAGAAAGACACGGGCCCTGGGGTGTTTAGCTTGCTATCCCTTTTGGCCGGGAAAGGGATTCTGCTGCTTGAAGAAAAGACCAGCTTCTCTGTGCTGACTCCTTCTGCGAGTGCTGTGCTGTATTTGTGCTTTAGGAATGGACTAATGCTTCTCTTTCCTGGCGATATTGATGTTATGGGTTGCCAGTCAGTTTTTTTTCTTCCCTATGTTAAAATGCAAATTGGTAGTTCATGCCATTTTCTTTCATAAAAAATGCCTCTTTGGCCAGTTTTATGTCAGGATCTTTAGGTACCTCTCAACAAAAATTTCAGCAGTAGAAGTCACTCTTCTGAAAATTTAGGAGCTCCCGTCTTTTGGTTCAGTGTGAGATTTGACTGGTTTCAGTTTAGGCAACTGCTGCCCCCTCCTCTTGTACAGGAGAGAGTAGTGAGACCCATGGCTGCTGCAGGGGTCTGTGTGTCTTTCCCATAGTGACCCCCGTTTGCTTTTAGGTCAGAACAGAGGGCTGCAGCCATGGTGTGGAACAGCTAGTTCCTGTGATAGCTCCTGCCTGCAATGACTTTCCTTGTAAAACCTGACTGGCCATGAAAGGCGGTGGTTTCGTTCTTGATGATCTGTAATCAGAGAATACTAAGGCTGGGAGTGCTGTAACCAGGTTGTCGCCTCAGGAGCTGTCTGGCTGTCGCAGGCAGGTCCAGACGTTGCCACGCGTGTGTGCCATCACGTGAGCGAGCGCCAGGGCACAGACGTGAAGGTTGGCTGGTGGCCCTTCCTCTTAGGGAAGGAGTTCCAGCTCCTTTTAGGTCCAGTACGCTGGATGCCTTGCCTGCAACAGGATACGTAGATTAACAGATTTTCTAACATGGTTCTGAAATACAAATCGTATTTTTACTCTTCAGCTTTGGGTATCCATGCTTTTGTGGGGTTATTTCTATCTCATATGTGTATTCAGGAAAATCGTGGCATGCCAGTTAAGCCTTGCCCTGCATTTGCATCGTGCATCTTTGAGCGTCTAGGGCAGCTCAGAGCTTTCAGAGTCCCTGTTGTTCAGCTAAAATCTGCCTGAAGTCTTTTGGGGCCATTGATTTTGTTTTGTTGTGTTGTGTTTCAGCATGTTTCTGTGCATGTTTGGTTGTTTGCAGGAATCGGAAACCTCCATCTTTCCTTTCTGACAAGGGATTATCTTCCTCTAGCGTGAAAGAATGCTTGGAATGAGCTTTTTGCTGCTGACAGTGAGGGGGATTCAAAGCTCCAAGTCTGTAAACCTTTTATGTGATGGGATCAGTGGGGATTTTTTAAGTTGACTAAACTGATGGAGATTACTGTACTGAACAACCCTCAAATAGCTGAAAAGGTCAGACATATGCTTCAGACAAATAGACTTCAGTTGACTAATTTGAAAGAAATGCAGAGTTCAGGAGTTGTGAAATATCATGAAAAAAATTATAGGGAAAAAAAAAAGGCCACAGTATTTTTCCAGAATTTTAGCTGAAATTTAATGCACTGCTTTGAATCTCATTCTCACATTAAGCAAAGTTTTTCATGATGCCTTTGAAATTTCACTATTTAATTATTATACTATAGTGTGTAAGTAATATAAATACCTGTTAGATAACTAAATTGTTTTTAAAAAGAGCTGCTGAATTATCTAATATATCTAATATAGATACAAAGGTAGTGCTCTGTATTCATATCATAAAAAGGATCTCATATTTCAGTAAGATTGGTATTATAAAATCCTAATTTACCCCTAATTTTGGTAATATACTTATATGCAACTTCTATTGCAATTCTATTTCAGATATTATTACAAGACATTTATAATAGACCAATATTAATATAATAGGGATGTTATCACTTTTTCAGAAACATCTCTATTTCTCAGTTCTTGCATTTCTCCTCACATGAAACATATATACTATAGAATTTTTATAATGCTATAAGGAGTTCAGAAGAACTATAAAGTATTTTTTAAGAAGCTATGAGAACACCCAGAGTCAGCCTCCAGAATTTACCCGAGATTTATTTGGTGGAGCGACTTAGACTGGCAGGGAAAACCCAAGGCTGCCCTCTAATGGCACTTTTCTCTGGGTATCCAGTGAACACAGGGCAAACCCAAACCGCCCAGAGCACTGTAGGTTACACAAACCGCTGCTAGTATTTATGATTCTTCTATATTCACCCAAAACTTCTGTAAGAAAAACTTACTCTTTTCAACAAAGGAAAAAGCACTGAACATGTCTGTGGAAAGCTTCACATTTTGAAATGGAGGGGCGAATGGTTTTCATTCTTCACAGATAGCATCAGTAAAGAAAACAATAACAACAAAGGTATTCAAAGGTATTTAATTCAGGAAGCAATGAATCAAAGCAACCCAAGAGCTCCATTCTTTGCTGAAATTAATTTCTAATCAGTGCACTGCAATTAGAGAACATCAGGAGAATGATTATGCCTCTGTGCTTCTTCTGGATCTTCATGCGTGTTATAGGTATTAATTCCTATCAGCTGGATTTCATCCCAGCTTAGGGAAACAACATGTCCTGGAAAGACACTGACCATACTACTGTGAACTGATGCACCTCTGTGCTGCCTATACAGAGCTACTCATTTCTGTTGCCTTTGAGTACTGAAATAAAGGCACGATGGATTTATATATTTGCGTGCGTGTATATAATCCATTTTATTTATAGATATGTAGAGTAATGTTAGTCCAGGCAAATAAAACAGGTAGTATTGTTCTGTGCTACTGAATAATAGAATGATAAAAAGTTGCACGTGGCTGTTGGTGCTTCATTTATTTATTTATTTTCATTTTTACTGAGTGATCTGTCTTCCTCTAAAACCTAAATGCCCATCTTGGTTTGTGAAACCTTCATGGGATGATATTATTGTTTTAATAGGCTGAGAATAAAATGAATTGGCTACGGCTTTTCATGTTGTGGGGCAAAAGAGGTTACTGGTTGATTCTGAAAGATGGTTTCTGTTATTAAAATATATGCAAGCAAGCATATGTTCCTGTAATTTGCAAAGCACGTTCATTTTGCTTTATTGTTTTAAAAAACTTCTGTGCTGGTGTTGGGCAGAAACATCTATTTCTTAATTTGTAGGCCTTTCAATATTACAAGTGTAATTCCAAAGTGTATTAAATCCCACAGAAGCTATTTGAAGGTCCAAAGGAGCCATTCCAGATAGAGCCGAAGCTCAAATTCAGGACTGCACTGGAATTTACTTAATTCACTTTTCCATCCTTTCAGAGGAACAAAGGGCACATGATAGTGGGGTGGAAAGAGCTCTGTTTATGCTCGTGCCTACTGCAGAAGCAGTAAGATGATACAAAGAATAGCTCAAAAAGGAGAGATCCCCTCATGAGTTATCCTTTGATTTTTTTTGTAGTATATATATTATATATATATATTCCTATACATATTTAATGCTGTACAGAGAGATCATACTCTTCTCATGCATCTTCTCAGAGATTATAAACCTTGTTTATAAGGGAACAAAAATTGAAAATTTCCTGAACATGATACCATAAATTGTGATTAATTCATTCATAAACTTCTTCCTGTATATAAATTTTTTTAATGGTTCTTTCCTGTTTTCAGGATAGAAGGTTCTTTCAAATTGATACTGCTTTTAAAATTGAATATAATTAAACAATTAAACTTCTAGTTGATGTCCCTCCAGTTGGACACACAGTGTAATAGAAGTTCAAAAAAAATGCTTTATTTTAAATACTGTGATTCAATTATTTAAAAATATAATTAAATAAAAAATGAAAAGAAATTAAAAAGAAACTATCTATTACCATAATAGAGTGCTAGATACACTTTCTGCTCCCATAATTTTCCTATATGATAGCAATATATTCCAATAGGTTTGACTTGTACTTTAAGTATTAAAGATGTTCCCAGTGAAGGAAGGAAGTAAGTAAAAAGTAAGTATGTAATTTTTTTTGAAGACTGCCTGTCACATTATCTGTCTGTATAGTAGCTTAAAATTCCC
>JAUBNY010000048.1:6589973-6602370 GCA_032275445.1 Crypturellus soui | reverse complement strand
GGGTGAAAATATAGTGTAAGCCGTGAAACAATGAGGTCATGAGATTAAAACATAACTCCTGAAAGGATTTAATAGTCTGCATTAATGTCACAGTGAGTATTGTGAGGCTTGTATTTCACTAAATGTTTACCTTAGGAAGGTAAATTATATTTCCTCTCTCTTTTTTTATGACTCTTGGAGGACATGTGGTGATAGCTGTGGTTTCCAAACCTGAACTGAGGTTTCCTGAGCAGGAAAGCTCAAAGTCATTATGTATGTACTGTCTTGAAAACAATCCAGATTTCAGCTACGTGATGTGTGCTTGTAGTCAAATATTCTAAGCATAGTTTTCTAAAAGGGGAGTTGCCGCCTGTCTATTGGACAGCTTGAAAATTTATAGCTAATGGGGCCTTATTTTGATGTAAATTTCTAATTTACTGAATGCAATCACCAGAGTCCTGCAGAGCTCTTGATAAGCAGTATTTTTTCTCATATATTGAATAATTTCCTATATCCACTGAGTGCTCTGTGTATGGAAGATACAACTTGTAAATTGTTATTTCCTTTTATGTGGACTGGACAACAATGGCCATAAGCAAAGATATCCTTTAATCAAAATTCTTGTTTAGTATCCATATTTCTGTTGTCTGCAGAACTGCTTTTATTATTTTTGCTGATTTGAACCGAATGGAATCATTTAGGATAACAAATATTTTTGCTACTTATAAATCTGAGGACCTCCTTAACATCTTTAGAAAGAAAAAATAGGATTACTCACCAAAGTTTCAAGGACAATAAAGCTTTTCAATTATCTTGTTTATTTTAAAGAAAATTTTAGAATTCTTTCATAAAAGGTGAAAGGATAGAGATTGACATTGCCAATGTCTGAATGTTAGCATCACTGTAAGATATATTTTAGTCTTATGTCTATACTAAAATAGAACTAGAACTAGAAGTTAGTCCAATCTTTTTTAGTGGTTGTACCATTTCTGATGCATATTCTGATACATAAGGACACCATTTCTTAATTTGGCATTCTTGGTATCTATAAGTATATATATGTATATGTATGTATATATATATATATACACTTATACTATATCTATATTCCTTTTCTTAGTACAATGACTATTCAGTAATTACTAATTCATCACATCTTTGATGGAGAACATCTGGAGAAATGTGCAACAAATTATCTTATTTTCTCTATTGAAGTCTTAAAACTCCACTCCAATATTATTAATAGTTGAATAGTTGATCATGGATAAGATATACCCACTAACAGGACTAAGGAAGAAGGCAAAGATACCAGTGCTCCACAAGATACGAGCTCCACAAAATGGGGGAGTTGATAGATAGAACAGTCATGCTGTATTTTGTCAAGGTTGCAAGAAAGAAAGCAAAAAGATGCTGCACAAAGAAAGAAGTCGAAGCTACCAAAGCAGAGAGTTTGAAAAGGGAGTCAGGCGTGCTAAAAATCACAGACTTGTAAATTAGAATTGACACCAAAATAAGCTGTACATTCCTTACCCACATTATTAGACAAAGGCTATTCTGTTTACTTGTATGTTTTGCATCTTGCAGTCACCCTTCATGTATCCTCTGTGTCAGAATTTATTTTAGGTTATTTCTCAGGGCCATGTACTGACCTCAATCTGCCTTTTAATGAGAGTTGTATGTACATGTGTATGTGTTGAATCCATTGTACTGTAAAGTCTGTAAAGTGCTTCATTTTGTGAGAAATTTCTTTTATAATTTTGTGTTTATTTTCATTTTGAAAAAAAAATGTAGACTCATAGGCATAAAACTGGGACCAGGAATGGGACACTGTCATCTTATAGTCGAGTAATGGAGTTTGTTCGTTGTTTATGTTTCTTCAGTTTGGCCATTTCATATATTTATTGTTCAAACATCTGGAAAAATATGCTTTCCATCAATTAGAATAAAATTAATCCCATTTTCCTTTGTCTACAGGCCCATATAAAAGTATTGTATAAAGCAGTCAAAGTCTGTAGTTTTAGGCCATTTTTTGGCCTTTTATCTTTATTACATAGATGATGAATTTCTAATGGCAGAATAGTACACTGAATAGTTTACACTGAAATAGAATAGTTTGTTGTAGTGTAGTATTTAATCAATCAAGACATACTATTTTAAATATCTCTTAGGTGAAAGACAGCACTTGCAAATAAGCAAATGCACTTTTCCAGTCCCCTAATATATACCAAATATCTGCAAAGTACTTGTATATTTTTAGAAGCGAATATTAATATCAGTGAAACAAAGGTTTTTATTGTTCCTTAAAGGAAAAAAAAAAGTTGATACCACATTTTCCTTTATTATATATAGTTCTCTCACTTCCACACTTCAATAGTGAGACTTGAATGGAAAATTCACTGCAGGCCCAACTACCAGCAATTTTCATCCTGCTTCTGGAAAGTATGATATCATGGTCTTTGCTGTGAGTAACGCTTCTACAAAATACAGTTAAGGCACGTATATCAGAATAATTCAAAATATAATTACAGCTCATTCTAAGCCACCCTTTTTTTTCCATCCTACCTTATCCATATTATTATGAGTTCTTCAAAAGTCCCACACCTGGATTACAAATTCTGCTTTATTATATTTAGAAATGCTTTATGGGTGGTGAGCTTTTTTTCCCATCCCATTTCAGGACTAATCCAACAGCTGATTAATTCAGTTACAGGCCCTCTGTGCATCAGTATTCCCATCAGTCTGGAGTAAACCACTTAAGACCTAAGTGCTATTTTCAAAGTAGCAAATAATGCTATGCCTCTCTGTGATAACAATTTTAAATTGAACCAATCTGGTTAACATAAACAACTGCAAAACTAGAGAACTCTAACTTTTCCATTTGTTGCATTTTAGGAAAAAAATCAACTTGTTCATAACATTCTTGTTCATAAATTGGGAAGAACTGTATAGTTTAATATGATTGCCACATCTTTATAGTCAAGAATAGCATGAAAAATGCAGGCTATATTATTATAACCTTTAACATTTACTTTATTGTAGGAGGAGGCTGTCAAGTCCTTTGCAGCCTAACGCCTTTATAGCTAGATACTGATGATTTATTTGCTTTTAAGTTTTGTGAAGCTCACATCTGCTCTCATAATCTGAAAATCTCGCAGAGCGTATGGAATTTCAGGTAAAAAAAAAAAGAAAGAAGCTGTGTCCTGTAATACCTTCTTATGCCTTTTCCCTTAGTCCTTCTATTCTACTGTTGATGTGAAGGTGAAGCCTGGGATTGTGTTCCCAGGGCACTACCCACTGGGCTGTTAGTCTCCGGGAAGCATCGACTTCCTATGGTGGTCACTATGCAACAAGAACCAGCTGGAATTTGTTTAGAAATACTGGGCAGCAAGGAAAATTGCTGGGACTGCAGACTGCATTCCTCATTCAGCAGTTACACTGAAGACCAACTGACTGACAGAAAATAGGAGTGTCCACATTTCTCCCTATTTTCGAGCTGGTGGAAGCTGGTGAAGGCTAGTGGAGCCTTCTGCAGCTAATGTCTGTCCTATTATGTGCGTAATACATTATGTATGTAAGTCATGCAAATCTTTTTCATGACTGTAACTCAACTGCCAGAAGTTAAAATTTATTACTTATAGTAGATGAGTTTACATCTCCTAGGAAGAGGTGTTGAGCTAAGCACATAGTTTTCAGCTCATGGATCCATTAAATCATGTTTAACTGCAATTTAGCATGTAGCAGTTTTGTTTTTTTTTTAATCTCCAAGAAAAGCACCTTTTTTTCTTTAAAAATGTTGAGAGGTAAAAATGAGTTGGAATACCTTTTATGTGCCAGCATATATAAAGTATAAGTTTTTGCATTTTTTGCATGATCATTTTTGCAGGCTAATTTGGTCCATAATGAAATGAGGAACACAGGTTTGTATTCTGCTGTTTTGTGCTAATTAGCAAGATAGGTAATTACTTGCGACTGTACTACCTTCTAGCAATGTTTCCAAAAACATGTGAATTAAATTAGTATTGTTATTTTCCCAGAGTCAAGCAAAACCCATCACAGCAGATCTGTGCTCATGTCTCCTGTGTGCAGGGTCAGGTTTCTTCTGAAGTTATTCTGGGTGAGAAAATCATTGCAGTAAGCTGAGCCATTGCAACAAAACCTGGGTTGTTAGAGAAAATACCTTTGGTTTCATAAATCTGTAAAATCCATCCTGAATCCTGACTACTGCTCTCCCTATTGCTTTTAATTTAATCTAAAAGTACTACTCTGTGGGCCAAAGCGGCGGTCACCATCATCTGCAGCACTTGTTGCTGGCTGCTTAGGAAATGCTCTACCTTTAAGTGCCAGCATCTGCGTTACCTGGACTGTTACATGAGATCCTGATCGTGGAGGTCAGTGCAGAGACCCGAAGAGCAAAAGGAGTCAAAGCCTTGTGTGCTAACCTGTTATACAGCTGGCAGTTATCTAAAGAAGATAACCATCTTTCATAGGGTTTTTATTTCCCTTACACACTCTCTTGAAATATATTCTTTCTCCTTCTTTCTTTTCATTTGATGGCAAACATGCCTTATCAAATACCAGTAGCTGGCAAACTGTTCTGTTGTTCAGAAATGACCACCTTGGGGGATATAGTGAACTTGTCAAAATAGCAATAGGCTCTGTGAAGTTCATCTTGTATTAAAAATTGTCAGTCTCAGAGGAACCACTGGGTATTCTTCAGACAGACTGTGACCTGCAGCACAGGTCATGCTGTAAGGAGAAAATGTGCTGCTTAGATAAGCCATCTTATTTCTGAAAAGAGTGATATCAACAGTCACTGTAGTCCCTCAAACCAATTGAGGGAAGCATTTGACATGCAAGTCATACAGCTAGGCCAGTGTTGAGACAAATGATTCACAACATACTGTTGTGTGTTTGTGTGTATGTGGGTGTGTGACAAATATACCAGGAGGCTTAGATGGCATCTAAAGTTTCTTCTTGTCGACTTTTGACATACAGTTTGAATTGACAATTGTTCCTCAAAAATAATTAAAGTAACATGATACAGATGTTAAAAGTAGAAGATTTTGTGTAAAATGAGCTACTCGTGCCACAAAATTAAACCAAAATATGTATATCTAAGCTCATTCAATATGTTCATTTTATATAATATAATGCTTAGTTCCTCCTTACCGTTCTTTTCTGTTTTCTTCTGGAAGCATTTTTTTTTCACATGCTAAAAGAGAATTTGGAGGATTTTCTTTTTGTCTAGAAAAAACACAGTTATGACGGGTTTTCTTTGGGACCAGTCATGATAGTGAATTATTCCTTCACAGTAGTTTCACCCATAGACTAGTTTGAGATGATTTTTTCCACCCAGAAATGAATTGTTGAAGTAGCAAATATTTGTAACGCTTATTTAAAGTCTGATATAGATCCAATTAAGTACTTAAGGGATTGCTCTTTTGTGGATAATCTATATCACAGGTTTCCACTTCTCCCATTTTCCTTTGAATCAATGTATTACGAGAGTTCATATTTATAGATAAGTTAACATTGACTTTCAGACTATGAAAGGTCTCTTTTTTCCTCTCTCTTTCAATGAGTATTGCTGTGTATTGATGTTTAGGTGAATGTCTGCATATTTCAGAATTGCAATTAATTTCCACATTTCTGGGAAAAAAAAAATACTGATAAGTGTGGGGTCACAAGTCCACTGGGTTACTGAGTTAGATTTTTCTCTTACATAACAGAATTTTTATGTTCTTTTATTTGCTTTGGATTCATGAACTCTCACATTGTCACATTTAATCGCACTTTCCACATGCTAGGTGTCCTGCAGGGCAATAAATAACTCAAAATCTACATGGGCAATTCCTTGGTAGTTTGAAACATGCTCAGACACTGAGTAAATAATGTCAGGAAGATTCATCCAAAGAAAAACACCTTATTTCGTATCTGAGAACACAGTCGATGTAAAATTTAATGTAACTATTTTTTCAAATTAGAGTCCACAACCATATTTTATTGTGTGTTTGTGTGTGTATATATATATACACTCTGCCAATAGTACTGAATTATGTTTTATATACATATGTGTATATATATGTATATATAACATATATACGTGTGTGTGTGTGTATATATATATATAACATAATTCACTACTATTGGCAGAGTTTCTTGTAGGCATAAAGAAAAGGCCTGTTGCTTGTAAGAGGGGAAAGACAGACCCAACTTATTTATTGATGGAAAAGTACAGGAAACTCTCCATTCAAACAACATCATACTGCAAATGCATGTTATAATATTTTCAACAGAACAACTCAGAGATTCTTCAGAAAGTGACTTCTTTTGAGTGTGAAAAGACCAAAATTTTAGTCTCAACATCCAAATAAGATTTTCTTTTCTCTTTACCTAGATTTTGTTTTACCTAGATGTTTTGCAACCTGAAATTCATATGTGCAGATGAACTGTTCCTGTCTCAATATTTTGAGCAGAAATGCAACACTAAACATTTCACAAGATTGACACTCAACCCAAAAATTGAACTTCTGCATTCAATCTATGTAAAATGAAGCAATATTTCTATTGGTCTTCTATAGTAAGAAAATAAACTGTGAGGTACGTCCAAAAATATGTAGTGATAATTTGTCCTGTTAACAGGCGTCAACAACTCTAAAATCCGTGCATTGATAGTGTAAAACTGCCAAAATAAATCCTTGGTCACTTGAAAAGAATTAGTATGTAATTTTAGCAATATTTCCAATGAATGAATAATAACAGAAGAAAGACAATGCAATTTTACAAATTTAAAATGTCTCTTAATGGATCTTAAAATGGATCTTAAAAAGTCTCTGAAAATGAGCTTCATGCTTCTTGAGGCAGAGATGGGAGGGAGCAAAGCTGTGGTGTCCCTCCCCGGCACAGTCACAGCTGCCAGGGGCTTTCCACCCTTCTCCGATTCCCCCTCAGCTTCTTCACCAGGGGCACCTTGATGTTTGTAAGGCCAGACGCTCCTTTCTGCTTGCTCTGCTTATGCTAAGGCTTCTGCCACCTCTTCACATTCACCCAAGCTAATGGGGAACTGTGACTCTGAGTCAGCTGTTTCTCAGTCAGAGTGAGTGTTACATCCCAAGCATTAAGACAAGAAAAGAAAAGGCAGATAAGATAGGCCCCAAGACCGTGTTGATTCAGATGGTAAAAAATTGTCATTCTTGTGTCACTGATGAAAAAAATGTGTTAGTGTCCTGGTATCATAGTATAGTATAAAAATAGTCTATCAATTTTCATACATTTTTAATGCCTACAAATTTCTTAATTGGCTTTATAGCCAAACAACTTCTAAATAAGCTTTAAGAGTACAGTCGTGCCCGTCAAATCATGTTAGTTATGCAACAAACACTACCTTCAGGGCTCTTAAAGTATGACTGACCATGCAAGATTTCTGCTGCAAACAGTAATTCCAGCTGACAGTATTCCCTTGTTTCCCGTAGATATAGGAGGGATTTGCAAGAGCAGAGGTCATTGTCATCACATGTTATTACCTAACTGGGTAAAACAGAAGTATGTTTTGCTTTGCTTCCAGCCTGTGAGAGAAACATGCGATTTGGAGCGTTACACAGTTGTACTTCAGGGATATCTTAGACTGAAAGAGTGTATTTAAAATGAGTCTTACCTGTAGATAATGAATGGAAAAGCAAGTTATGAGGTTTTATCTGTTACTAATTCATCAAAGTAGACACGACACACATAATGAGTTGTAAAGTTCCAGGAGAAAATCCGTTATACTGTGAGACTTTCTCTATGGAGGCTTAGGGTATATACACCAAGAAAAAAATCTCCCTTTGTCACCTTTCAATCCAAAGAGGCCTCCTGACAATAGGGCCTTCTCTAGTACTTCAGATGAAAAGAATGATTTGGTCACTGGAGCTCCAGATCAGGAAGAGGTGACAGTCAGGACTGCACAAGTGTCAGCCACACAGGAAGGTTTCAGAGCAAAGCAGCAAGTAATAAATTAAAAGACTTGGAGGTTCTATGTTAGTAAATTGTGTAGAAAGGTCCAAGATACAGAATACATTTAGCTCAGCCAAACTGGAAACTAATGGTTGCTGTGAATATAACCCTACGATATTTAGAGGCAGAGCAGATAGATAGTGCAGGGGACCTTCTATGTGCAGACTACTGAGTAATGATTTATTAACAAGCAAGGGAAAAATTAAGCTGATGAGCAAAGAAAAATTCCCTTAGAATAAGTTCCATGCTGTTCAACAAGTTTCTATTACTTAGTTATTTGAGAAAATATTGACTAAAGCACTGGGAACTGTAATGCTGCAATGAGCCTGCCTTGACACACCAAGGAATATACAATTTGAGAAACTCATAGCTTTCTCCATTTCCAGACAAACCAACAAAAGCGTGTTACCAGACTGCTTTTGCTTTGCTGCAGTTAGTAACAGGAGCCGTAAGTCACCAGACGATACTTGTTGTCCTTCTCACCAAGTGTCACCCACATGGATGGCCAACCATATATCAAAGGTCTCTTTATAGCCAACTGAAAGAATTATATGGACAAAAAGAAAATAATAAATGATATAATAAAATGCTAGTTTTATTATCTGGAAACTTTAATTAAGAGATTCTGAAAGCACATAAACCCCTGTAAACTTTAGTGCTGAACTACTGTGTAGAGCTATAAACTTTATCTTCAGGAAAACACAAAGAAAGAATATATGTGCATTTTCCTGTTTTAAAAGTCTCACCCAATCTGACCAGAGATTGTTGACTTACTATTAAATACGGTATTAAATACGGGTAATGGGTGTAAGTTGAAACATAGGAGGTTCCACCTCCATGTGAGGAAGAACTTCTTTCCTGTGAGGGTGACAGAGCCCTGGCACAGGCTGCCCAGAGAGGCTGTGGAGTCTCCTTCTCTGGAGATCTTCCAAACCCGCCTGGATGCCACCCTGTGCCCCGCGCTCTGGGTGTCCCTGCTGGAGCAGGGGGGTTGGACTAGTTGATCTCTAGAGGTCCCTTCCGACCTCAACCGTTCTGGGATTCTGTGATTTTGTGAACCACGGTGTCTCCGTTGCTATGAAATAGGCAAAGCCTGATATTCTTCATGCTGCAATTCACGCTGGAAATTTATGGTTAAAGCCTTGAGCCTTATTTACTTTATAGATGTAGGTCAGAGTTTTTCATAGGAACTTTTCCTTAAATATGTTTTCAATAAAAAAATGCATATTTTTGAATGTTCTGATAGATGCTGATATTTGTATTTGCTATTTTAGCCTATGTTGTGATTTTAAGATACCTTTTTAACCCTTTGGCATGCATATAGACTCAATTATTTTATTGCTTATGTCTTGACTAACTTCATATTTAATCTTTTTTTCTTAGGAATTTGCTGCACTGACAAAAGAATTAAATGCATGTAGGGAACAGCTGCTTGAAAAAGAGGAGGAGATTTCAGAACTGAAAGCTGAAAGAAACAACACAAGAGTAAGTATATAGATGTAGATAAGAGTAAGTACATATATGATTATGGATATCATGTATGCATAATGCAGAAGGAATACACTTATATCTCTATATTTATGACTTCTTTTGAGTAAATATGATGCAAAGACAATGACAAAATCCCTGGCTTTCTGTAAGTACATCAGACTTGTAAGGGTCTAACTCCTAACATGTAATGACCATAGTATATTCCTGCAGGAAAGTGAGTAGTAATTTTTGCAAGATATATTAGTAGATAAAGTAGTAGACTAGGTATGTAAACTGGTAAGTACATTCAGTTTAAGTGGTTTCTAAAACAAGCATCTACTGAAGCCTTCTAGCACACCAGGATTTGCATAAAGAACATGCACATATTTTCCTCTCTTATCAAGTCAGGAGCCAGGTTTACAAACAACACCTCTTCCTTATTATTCCTTGGTTATGATCTGAATGAGGTGCAAGGTGTGCAGGGCGAATCCCAGTGGGTCTGCTGCTTAGTCTAGATGCAGCCACTGTGACCCCTGAAGTCAACATTTGCCTTTGAGCTGAGAGAGGACAAGATTTCATCTTTCTATTTGCCATGTTCTACTTTGATCAAAAGATGCTATTGTGTTTGGCAACAAGGATCTCTGATCATTCCTTTTGAAAATTTTGTGGCAGAATAGTTTTCAGAATAAAATAAATTACATGTAGAGGTGCCTGGGCAAAGGCAGGAGTGGAATAAAAAAGAACGGAGGAAGCATTATGGGCTGTGGAAAAGGGTAAAAAATAGATGTGCAGTGGTCCCAGTTCAGAAAAACGTTGGTCTGGAGATGGACGTAAGAAGAGATCTCAGAGAGGTTGATTACCAAGAGTGTTGGTAATATGCATATTTCCTTTTTATCAATGATCTGGGTAATTCTTCCTGTTTTCCTTCTCCCACTAAACTCATAGCAACTTCAAATTGCTCAAATAACATTATTCTGCAGTTAGCTAATCTGATTTCTGAAGAAAATCTAACAAAGTACATGACAGAAGGTCTGAAAAGGGTGCTTTTGCCTCTCCTTCCATCTGCCCAGATAGAAAGTGAATTCCCGAATTCCCGTGGGGATGTGAAATTGCCTGTCTACCTACTTGACACCTCACAAGTTCAAAACACTTGGATAGATAATTTGTTAGTTTGTTTGTTTTGCAACAACAAAATGAACACCTCCATATACATCTTGTGTATAGCTTAAAATGTTACTTTAAACTGCTCTGAAATATTCTACTTCAAGCATTTTTAGAAACAGGAAAGATAAAATCCAATGTTCATGAATCAAGTAGCAGTAATAAAAACAGTGTTGGCATTTTTCTTTTACTCAATACCACAGTAGCTGAAGCACTTAAAGGGAATGTAGCTGACATCACAGATTCAATTTTATTCACCTTTTATTGTCTCAATTTATTAATTAATGGTCTATGGAACTTCTTCAATTAGACTCTGCAGTTTCATAACATTCATACACCATAATTTTATACTTAAATTTTATGACTAAATTATCATTTTATTCTATTATAAAACTCAAAGAATATATTTGAAATTATAGTTTCTATGTCTTTTAACTCATTTTCTTAGGAATATTTTTGATTACATAATTTTAGAGTTGTTGAAACTAAATAAGACTCTGTTTTCTTTATTTAACACGATGATATGAGTTCTTATAGTCTGAAAAGAGCAGACTCATGAAAAGAACCCTATCCTAAAATTCTGTAAAGGGGAAGTCCTTCATTTATTAATGTAAATTACTGAATAATTTGCATACAGACTTACAGTAAAATTACATAAATTTTGCCTCAGTATTATGATCTATCTTTTGTGGTCCTGTGTTTTTTCTTTCAAAAACTTTTAGCATATAGACTGGTAACAACAGATGATAATATTAAATATCTATATTTTCCGATATTATGTAAGCTATTACATTTATATTAATTATTCTAATGAAAATCTTTATTGCTATCATTTTGTATCATTATCCTAATTATTACCTTTTCTTTTCTACTTTTACATTAGATACATATTTTTTCATTCAGTTTTTAAGTTCCCACTGCTTTCCTTTCTGTCTTGCCTGTACAAATAAGCAGACACAGGACGTGAACTGCAGTTAGTCTGTAACTTTAATTTTCTCGCTCTATTTAAGGTTGTCCCAAATTATCATTGGTACAAATTGGCTTCCATCACTGTTGTGTAAATGCTGAAGAAAAGCATATGATTGGTTTGAAGTGTAATCTACAGCGTTGTATCTATGTATTTTTCATGGCGTCTTTGCTTGCATCCAGAGATGGAGGTTCATTGAACAACGTGTACTCTAAACATAAAATGAAGGGAAATTCATTTTTGCTTGTGCTAGTGGAAAGTTTTAAGCTGGGCCTGGAAAGAGCATTGTCTTTTCCATGGATGGCCCTGTGCCCCTAGGGGATTCCATTAAGCTAATCCTGGATCATTTCAGAAAATCCATTTCTTCTATATTTTTCCTTATATTTGCTATGCTATGCTTCTTCTCTCCCTTATCCTCTCTTGATTCTATATTTCCTCTTATTGCCCTGTTGTGATTTTTTTTTTCAAAATATTTTTTTGCAAGATTTTTTTTTCAACTAAATATCCTTTACATTATTTAAAACCCAGATCCTGTAACAGCACAAAGTTGCACTAATAAGTCGCACTAATTTCAACTTACTAAGTCATGATTCCTAAAAAAGAATATTTTTAACTTCTTTCATTTTTCATAGGTAAAAGTATGTCCAGGGGGTGATGATGGTAGACAATAATACAGTAGTTGTCAAACAACACTGCTAACCAACACGCATGTAGTTTACTTGTTGTATTTAACTTTGTATTTCAGAGAAGTCAATCACTTGCAAAAATACTTTGAGAAATATAGAAAGCTGTGTATATTCTATTCTTTTCTTCTTGTGGACTTTGCCT
>JAUBNY010000048.1:6574914-6589873 GCA_032275445.1 Crypturellus soui | reverse complement strand
CAATCACTTGCAAAAATACTTTGAGAAATATAGAAAGCTGTGTATATTCTATTCTTTTCTTCTTGTGGACTTTGCCTTAACTAATATTCATTCACAAAACGTATACTAGAGAAATGTTTAGGTTTTAACTGCTGATTTTTAAATACCTCCTTGTGCTCATGAAGAGTCCAGAGTTCTGGAAACCTTCATTGCATTTGGCTAAGACACAATTAACAGCAATTCATACTGGGGATCCTAAAATTGCCTCAGTGTAAAAGTAAATATGGTTGTCGGATTATTTCATAGTTCATTGGCAAGCTTATTTGGCAGTAGGAAAAGCCCGGTGATGACCCGACCTCATGCCTGGGTGATCCGTGCAGCTTGCTGCTCTTGATCTTTATCTTCTGTTCTCTGCAGCCCGCCTGGCCCTGCGAGTGCTCTGTGTCTGGAGCAGTTTAACACAGCACGAGGGAGTAGAAAACGCTCAGTAGCACATGCTGTTTGCTAACGCCAGTGTTTGTAACTGCAGCATGCAGAAATACCTAACAATTTTTTGTAATATTTCTACATCTCCACATTTCTACAATATAACATTTCTACAATGTCATTTTGATAGGACATCTTGTGGTGATCTTCTCACGAATATCTGAGATAGTAATTCAGGAAGGAGAAAGTCCTTAACATGCTCATGAGGCAGATATTGTGATTTCTTTCAGGTGTTTAACTTAAATGTTGCTTGGACACAGCAATATCTTCAATGTCAATTTTATGTATTTTTATGTCCCTTCCCAACATCATAGTAGCTGAACACAGTTCTATAAGTGTAGTTAGATTTGTCATTCCCACGGCTGCAAGGATGATCTATTTCCCTTTTTTAATACAAATATAATTGATATAAAGAAGGGTAACATAATAGTGACATTTCAGTAGAGTAGGAACCAAGGCTTTGACATCTGTCTACTTTGAGCATTTAAACACATGTATTCTTCCCTCTCAGCACAGCAAGGACTAACGTAGCGCTGGGAGTGCTGGGTCACTTATCATGGCTTTCCCAGCTGGCATCTCAGAATTTATAGAGAGCTGAATTTCATTCAAAGGCAAAAATGAAGCATTGCCATTAGCCAGAAAATTCTGTCATCATGTCTTCTTGAGCAAACGTAGCATTGACGGTAAGGGAAGAATCTGATCTTCAGAGGTAATTTCCATAAAAGTGAACAAGCATTATCCAAGTAGTGTGGGTGAACAGGAACAATAAGAAAAACTATGGCACGTTAACAAGTGATGCAGTAATTCCCCATGAGCACCTCGACACTTTGCTGTGATGTTAGCTCATCTTTCTTTTTCCAGTCATATAGGCAAAACAATCTTTTATGCTTGAAGATTTATTTAATGTCTACTGGGAAATATGTGCAGTCTTTTAAATATGTTTTTCTCCGTGGTCTAGAAAAAGACAATACAGTGAATGAATGTAGGCTCTAATTCAGAAATACCAGTAACAACTTCCTGATGTTTCTATCATGAACCTTCCACTTCAAACATGGCTATTGATTTAGCCTGCCCCAAATTATTAAAATTCCTTCAACATCTGCCTTCATTCCTACAGGGAACAGATAACAAAGCTCATCCATCTTTATGCTCATTTGCTCTTGGTAAAATTGGGCCATCACTTGAATTCAAAACTGACAAAAATACATTCTTCTTTTCTTCAGCTGCATGGACTCATTACAATTCTTAATGTATTAACTATTGCTGCATATATGTCCACTGTTTTTTTTTTTATTATTCTGAATAATAGAATTATTGTAAACTAATAACCAGGTGCAAGTCCAGATGCAGGAACCATGCTGAAGCATAGATAACCTTATGCCCAAGTCATTCCTAGTGTAGTAGCTGTATATTGCATTAACAGTGTGATTACAATCTGGGTTTGCTCTTCCATGATTTTTAAATCATGTATCAACAAATATTGATATGTGGCTGAGAATAACTGTTCATTAAAGATAAATATATGTCTTTTCTTTTAATATCTATATTAAGAAACATATCAAGCAATGATAAATAATTATCTATGTAACCTTAAATTTCCAGTTCAGCGATCCAGATATAATTATGCATTGTTATTACAATCCATTTGTCATGCTCTGTGAGTCATGATTTTAACTGCTCTGCTTTAGCCTTACAGCCAGCCAATGCTCATGTATGCTCAGACACTAAGAACAGCAATGGTGGTCATATAAAAATATATATAAATGGTATATTTTCTAATATATTCTCTCAGTATTTTCTTAAGCCACTTAGAGTAATAGTGAAAAATAATTATTACATATAAAATGTTACTTATAATTGTCTTTAAATTGCTGCTTATGGACCTTTTTGTCTTCCATCTTGTTTGTAATATAATAGAAACATTAGAGAACATGCCAGTGAAAAACACCATTAGCCATGGCATTTAGAATACTGACTACTTTAAAATTTTAATTAAATTTTGTTTATTTTTACATCCAGTGTTAAATGACTTTCAGTATAAATTAAAAATATATTACAGGTAGGCAGAATAAATTATAAACTACTTAGCATTTTTACATAATGTTTTAGACTGGTTTTGTTTGTTATTTAGTTGTTAATGCTAATCAGTTACTATGATAAATAATGTAGTAAATGTGTTTTTAATTAGTTAAATTGTGACTCTGTACTAAATGTTTTTTGTTGTTGTTGTGCTCACTGTTTATAGCAGTTTCAAATGAAATGAGTTTATTGCCTATTTTTCTACTTATTCCATCTGATTTAGAATCATGAATTCTTAGCAGCAATCTCTTCCATAGCAAGGTTGCCAAGAGTGTTGCCATTTGTTACTTTTATTTTGTGTTTGGATTTTTCATGGTGTTTAGGTACACTCAGATTAATAACCTTCTGTTAAATCCAATAGCTGTTACTGGAGCATTTGGAGTGCCTTGTTTCAAGACACGAAAGGTCACTGAGGATGACAGTGGTGAAGCGGCAAGCACAGTCTCCCTCAGGGGTTTCCAGTGAAGTTGAGGTCCTCAAAGCTCTGAAATCTCTGTTTGAGCACCACAAGGCTTTGGATGAAAAGGTAAAGTATGGAAAAAAGTTTACAAGATATACTCTTGCAGTTGATTTAGTGTGCCTTGTGATGCAACAGAGCAATAGCATTGTTAGTTTCCTTTTTGGTATGTGTCCTGTAGTTACAACAGTTAGATACAGCCAAAGAAAACCTTAAAAAAGCAGGACCAATAGCTCTGATACACTTAATGTCACTACAGCTATCATTTGTAGCCAACAGTACTGACTTGCAAAACAGTTACAAGTCTCACCTCTACCAGAAGAAACACTTCTCATACTTAATATGAGACGATGGGATGTGTTGTCTCTGATTTATGTCTCTTTTTTAGGTAAGTTACTGTTGACAAAATATCGATATTTCAAATTTCGATATCTTATCCACAAACTGAGAATAAAAAGGCAGAATGGGATAGCGTTCCCAACTTCATAACTTCCCTCTTCAAAATTTTTACAACTTACAGAAATGTTCTTATTAGAGCAAAACCTCCCAAGTTTCAGAGATTTTTCCCCACTTGCTACATAAGCGCATCATTTCCCATAAGAGCACAGTAACCAAAAATGAGTACAGTCCTATGTTAGCAGCAGTATGGATGTCTTACAGAATCTAAATGAGAAACACCGGTGATGTTAACTGCACCCAGTTGTACCAGCTGAGGGGTTCTTTGCACTGCATTTTCCATGTGTTGAGTACCTAGTGTGACTATAACTGAATATGACTTTGAGGCCTCACCTAGAGCATTGTCTTATATGTAGTCAGTAATCCCTGTTAAGTCTAGAAACAATATATTCAAAAGGTGCTGCATCTAAATTGGAAAGTACATGGTGGGAAGCCATGAGAATCACTGCTCACCAGCAGCTTAAGATCTCTGTGGGATCTGTCTTGGATCATTTGTTTGGGCTCAGCACTACAGCTGAATTGTGTCTTGGTCTCATATGAATGGGTAAGATGTCCTGCACACCACAGCATCTGGAGCTGACCTGCACTGTATAGAACTAGCTCAGTGATCTCATGGTAATACATTTAACTTTTCTTTTTCAGAAATATACTCAGTAAGTATATGTTTAAGAAGCTGTTATTATAAAAAAGAAAAAAAAAACAGACATGAATACGGTAGTTTCAGTTTTATAATAATATTTACTTTTCATTGCTAATAAAATTCCAAAAGAGTGTAGATTATGACTTTTGAAGGATTTAACTATCAGGTCCAAGGCTAAATGAATTTAAGTACCTTTAAGAAATGCTAAGCATGAACTTATATTTTGTGTTTAGGTGTGAGTGAATGTGTTCTATTTAGCTATTCAGCATGAAAGCTCAGTTAAAGGAAGTTTAAAAAAGGATATAGTGACTTTTTACTACTGTCAGTTCAGTTTTGTAAGGTTTTGGATGCCATTATGGTTACAAATTCCTATATTATTAAATTTTTTTTCTAGTTAATAGATTAGAATCAGTAATCAGCTTATTTAAAAATTTCGACATATACACAGTTATACATCCTTTATATATGCAAGGTCTCTGTCCCAGTGTTAACATTAATTATCAGTGCAGAAAAATTAGCCTTATGCTAATATATGCTAATATGCTTATATTAGCAGAAGATTTGTATAATTTTAACTTATTTAACCCATTCTTTCATTATAAAACATTCCAAGGGTAATTGAGGAAACAATTTACTAAATGATTTTAAACTAATTTGTTTTAACTTAGGGCCCATTATTTTCACGTACAAATCATGTATAAAATTATATATTAATAGTATAGTATTTCTCATTAGAAAGACCAGAAACAAGATGTTTTAAAGATCATCTGGATACCTGATGATAAAATCCTTCTACATTATATCACATATTGTCAGCATTATCAGGATTTTTACTCAAAAATGATGGAAGTAAGAAGGATTGTAGACACCCGAATGTGCTAATAAACTTTTATGGTATATGAGTCATCTGTTCTGTATGTTCTTTGACAGAAAAATTTTACCGCATATATTTTAGATGTGTTTCATTGCCTTCAGAAATGAGATGTGATTCCACCTATGAAAACTGGTTAAAGTTATTCAGAGAATAGCAGAATATTGTAGGTTGGGCCTGCTGGAGGGAGGACATCTGGCCCAACCTCCTGCTCAACGGTTTCAAGTTGTTCAGGACCTTATCCACTCAAGTTCTGAGTATCTCTAGACAGAAAAGCTATTTCTGTTAAAAAGCCTGTAAAACCTGCATTTTCCTATCCTCATTGTTATTTTTCTTCCTTAATACCAAGTTGGAATTTCACTTCTTGAGAACTGTAGCTGTTCCTCTTGCCCTACAACTGTGTATCTCCAAGAAGAATCTTGCTTCATCTTCTTCCCAACCATTCGGTGGTTGTAGAGAGCAATAAAGTTTTCCTGAGCTTTCCCTTCTTGAACCTGAACAGACAAAGCTTCCAGCCAGTCCTTGTACACCTTGGGCTATCTTGGTAGGCCTCCCCCAAACACACCCAGCAAGGCTCCTGTCTCCAAAGTCAGCTCATAGCACATCCTTTTTCTCTGTTTTCTTCTGGAGGTTTCTGTCAGCCCATTTTTCCAGCCAACATCACTCAGACCTAGGAACTCTACCTCCAACATATTGACCACTCGATTCAATTTCATATAGACCATAAATTTGCTGAGAGTGCACTCTATGTCGTCACCAAGGTCAAGAATAAATATATTAATAAAATATCAGTCTCTGTATCAACTTTTATGAACTCCTAAGAAGCACCACTTGTAATAAGATGCCAATTGGATTTTGTGTCATTTGGTCACACATCTCTGGGGTTGTGAGTCCAGAAATTTTGCACCCTCTTTATAATCCATTTATTCAACATGTATTTCACCACTTTCTCAATAGTGATAAATGCAATATCTTGCAAAGTAAGCAGCATCCCCACTGCTCCCCCCTCATCCATGAAGCGTGTCATCACACAAGGCAAGATGCCATTTGCCTTTGGCAAATCTCTGTTGCCTGTTCCCAATCACCTTCTTGTGCTTTATGTGCCTGCAAAGGGCTTCTGGGTGGAAGGTGATTTCCATGGCTTTCCCAGCACTGACCAGCCTGCAGTTCCCTGGATCCTTCTTCCTTGACGATCCATCTTTCTTGACGATGGATATATTTACTTTTTCCAGATCATCTGGAACCTCCCCTTACTGCCATGACCTGTCAATCTCAATGTCAAGTGTCAGTCAACTATGACACTGACCAAGTTTTTCAGCACCCTTGCATGCAGCCAGTGGCTCCTTGGACTTGTGTATATGTCTGATTTGCTTTCCTCTACTGTGGTAATGCTTCATTCCCCCAGCCTCTGCTGCTAGCTCAGGGACCTGGGAGGCCTGAGGGAGGACCTGGCCAGTAAACACTAAGGCAAGTGGTATGATACGTGATATGACGCATGAAACAATATATTTTCTTTATTGTCACAGGAAGGAGAATCTTTCTCATTAGAAAATGTGCCCTAAAATGAAGTGAAATAATGGAGGAAGAGTAAAAAAAACTGTCAGGTGTGCACAGAAAATATATTCTGGCCATTTGCAAATTAATGTTGGAAACTCTTATTTATTTATTTTTTCTTCACAGACAACATTGCAATGTTGACATTGAGATCAATAACCTAGCCATAACACCCTTGAAAAAAGTGTAACAAGATATTTTCGTAAGAATATTAGCCTTAGGATCTTTACAAAAATCTTAGACAAGTGCTTACTGTCTTCCTAAATGTAAAATTCCATTTTTAGTCTCTTCTATCATGTTCTCTCTTCCTTAGGTAACATTTTGAGGAGTTGCAACAGACTGTACTACAGAGCTACTACTTGACTGGTGGTTCAAGGATTACTATGTATACAGTGCAATCACTCAAAAAAAAAAAAACAGAAAAGAAAGAAAAAAAAATACTACTATAACAAAATGCAATGAAAAATACAAAACTGTGTGCAAGATGGAAAGTAAAGCATATATACTTGCAATTCTTATTTCCAAGGAGACCTGTTTCAATATCAGAAGTATCAGAAGTGATGCTTTAACCTCTTTCAAGAAGTCTAGTGCCTCTTTAGATATTTCAGGAAGTCTGTTCTTGGTCTTTAGCTCTCATCCAAAGATAGATGAGCATAAAGAAACCAAGACCATGATTGCATTAATCAAAGGAAGCATGACCATCGTGGATAATTATTTCAGTGTTTCAGTGTATTATATGCATTTTGAACATCTAATTCTGCTAAAATTAGTAAATCTTTAACTTTTAGAAATCTGAACACAGGACATAGCTCTAGATTTTCTTGGTACTTAAAGGTATCAAATGTCCTTAGTTAATATAGAAAGACAAAGTCCTAGAATAGCCAGTCTAGTCAATAAAATATATTTTCAGTAATTTTTCATTCCAAAGGATTCTTGACTTTTTTCACGTTAACTTTATGTCCTGTGATTGTTTTCTCTATATGTAAGGTTTGAAACATTATGCTTTGCAACAAGACTTTTCTTGTGGCTGCTAAATATCTGTTTTATTTCACAAAATAAAAAGATGCACAAATAATGTAAAACAGCACTGTAGGACTGGAGGATATATATGTATAGCAAATGAAGAGAGGGTTACTAGACATCATTAGTACTGAATATCAAAACTCAGATTAACTTCATGGTTAGCTTAGACACCTATCATAGAGTAGATCTGGAAATATACTTTCCTCATATGCAACGAAGTAAAATGGAAAAAAAATGGTCATTTTATTTATACCGTTCTGTAGCTTAATTAGCCTTGTAATATCCATCTAAACATGTATCTTTTCCTGGAGTTTTTTTTTTCTGCCTTAACTTAAACTTTTCATTCAGCTTTTAAAAGGGCATTTAAAAAGAAGAAACCATTCTAAGCAACGTCTCCTTCAAATCCTTTCTTGGTCATTTGTTAATGAAAATATTCCACTTGATCTTTACAGATAAAAGCAGCTATCAAATTTTAGCATTCCAGCTAAGATTCTGGTTCTCTTAAGATTAATTCATGGCAGAAATGTATACCTGACTGTTCTCACAAACAAAACCAACTAATTCATGTTAGCATTATCACTATCATTTTTATTCATAAGCAAGTAGGTAAGAGAGCTTTTATTCACTAGACTATTCATGAAAAAGTGCTTCAATTCTGGCATGTACAAGTGTTTTTGAAAGCTCTTTGTGGGCTGAGTACCTAGAGAGAAAGAAGAAAGAATTTGACAGCAGAGAAAAAAAGTGAGATGCAGTTGCTAGGAGACAGGGGAAGATGGGTGATATCTTGCACTGACAGTGCTGCTAACCTGAGAAAACTATGTGACATTTCAGGATAATATGGGTGCACTTAAAAGCCAGTGGAATGGTCATCCAAATACATGTGTTGGATACACCTAGAAACAAAGAGAGAGCAAACCCTTTTGTTCTATCCTTGTCAAAATAACAGGAATCTGGCCTTTAAAACTGCATGTTACACTACGTTCTGGTAGATCAGATGCCATCTGACTATTCTCACTTAACTTCATGAAACTTTATTTAGTAAAGCCCCATAAATACACTGTTGAAGTACCATAGGAAATCTAGGCAGCCCATTGTTCTGAAGTGCTAAACACCATTTCACTATGATTGTGGTTGCTTCTATGAAATGTATTTACTCATTCACTGTCTTTAAATTCAGAAAGGAGAAAGCAATGTCAAATAATATCAGCATATGAAAAATAAAAGGATAAGAAAATTTTACAGTTGTGCCTGGTCCTTTGTCTTAAAGAGACAATCATCCAAGAAAAACAGTCTTTCTTGAATATCAGAAATTAGGATAGTTCTATTTTTTTTTGTTTATTTAACATCAATTTGAAAAGGGAATTCAATACAAAATTCATTGCAGTATGTTTGTTTAGAACTTTACGGAGCCTTTGGCTGTCATCCCAAATTTAGATTCAAAAGTAATTCATTATGACTTACAGCGCTCAGGCAAGCATTACTACAGTTACTATTGGGTAAATACAGCTCACATTTAAATCTTTCTTCAAAGTGTATATACTGCATACATCAGTATGCCATTTGCAGTCTCAGTTCTCAACTCTTTTCTAAAATGTGAATGACCAAACATAAAACCTTTACTCAGCTTTCATGTTCTTCCTCAAGTCTATTTTGAAATCAAGTAAAGACATTTAGACAAAGAGAAAGAAATTTACAGTAGCATAAGAAATAAAGTTACCGTTTCAATATTGATGCTATTTACAGCAATATGATCTCTGGGCAGTGAACCAGAGCAGTTTTCTCCTTCAAGTAAAAACACCACTCTCTTTCACTGGTAGAGTCAGTGTCTTCCCCCAAAGTCACCAACCACAACGCAATGTGGTTGAACAGGAGGTATTAGTTGCGACACTTCCAATGGCACCATGGTGAACGTGAACCCGAATTACTTGTTCACTGCTCAAAAGAAGGGGCAAGGGGAGTATTCTGTGGCGAGGAAGAGCTGCTCTCAGTTCCTTTCACAAACCTCAAATCCAAGAGTAAAAAGGACGATCAAACTGCAACTTTGGCTAGTTATGAAAAAAACAAGGCAATACATTAACTGTGTACATACAAAGGAAGAACTGGAAGGGAAGGGGAAAATTAGTCACCCTTCTTTGCATTGATAGTGCTCCGTGTTATTACTGACAACTGGCCAAGAATGAAACCTTGGATTTGACTATAGCATCTTGATATTCGGAATAATGATGTTAATTCCCTACCCATTTTTCTAGTGTCATGTAAAAAAACATGTCCCTCATAAATTTTCCTTGAAACAATTGTTCGTTATTCCTAAGGCCAGGTTTTAAAATGTCCATATTAAATCTACGCAGAATCAGTTCTACAGTGCCACAAGGTATAAAGTTTTAGAATAAATTTGTGCATCCAGTGCCCAGGGAAGCAGCGATTTCCTCACTAATGTACTGTTGATTTGTGCACTATTCAAAGGGATGCAAGCATTAGGCTTTCCAAGATGTGTTTTTAAAACATGCATTCTCATTTATAATCATTTTACATATGTGGCGATCTCAGGAAACTTTATGAAAATTTAAATAAAATTATGAACTCATTTGTGTATTGAATTTCAGATATTTAAGGCTTCTATCTTGTGATTTTTTTTTCCTCAATCAATTTGTCTCTCAGATCTGCTTAAAGCCTTGAGGACTGAAGCCAAAAATATAACTGCCATTTTTCTATGTATTTTTTAAAAGTAAATTGATATTTCTGTTAAATAATTGCTCTTGCCAGGTGAAATCAGATTTCTAGAGGCACTTTCTCATTGGCAAGACATGGACTTTAAGAACTGGTGGAGAGCTAGTGAATGGCAGAAATGGTAGTGGGAAGAGAAGCAAGATACAGAACGGTAGTTTTAGGATCTACAGAGGAATCAGGGAAGGCAAAGAGCATGGGAGAAATAGAAAGAGGGTAAAGATGTGAGAGCTCTGTAATGGATCACACTGCCTAGGACATTTCCTCTGCTTGAAGAGTGAAAAAGTTCATCAAACAGCCCTTGGAAGCTGAGAGAACTGGAAAAATTATCCTACCCTTCAAAACAGGAAAGGCAATTAAAGTAAAAAATACCTTCTCAGCTATTTTCAAATTACTTCTAAGCAATTTGAATGTGTTAGAATTGCCTACTGAGAGCTTAAATAAATGATGGTGATGAAAATTTCAGCATTGTTGTAAAGCGTTCAGTATTATTAGTATTTGATTTTTATCACTTAGCTGATTTTGAAAAGTGAAGCTTCTGATTGTAGGTTTTCACAGAAATTGAGGATTTGTGTGTCATGTTTTGGGTTCCCTCATGTATTATAACTGAACTCTGTTGTTCTGGTGTAGGAAAACAATTTAGACCGTCACCAAAATATGTAGTGACTTTCACTCTTACAGTTGTCAGAGAAGAGCAGTCACTGTGAGACTTCAGAATGGCTTAAATTATTCATTTGCATCAGGTGAGAAGCAGGCACAGGCAGTAACTGCAGCTCAGCTATATGTTACATATTGGTACCCTATAGGAAGTGTCCGTTTAGGCTGCAAATGTGTCTATAGTACATTAGCAGTTCATATTTTTAGTCTTGTAGTGGTGAAGGAGTAAAAGGAAATTAATAAATCAAAAACTGAACTAAAGATTAAGATTTTTTTTAATCTTGGGGAAACCTTAATGTTGCTTCTTCTGTCTTGAGACTCTTCAGCTTATTTTTGTTTTGCTCCTATGAGTGACTGTCATTCATGATTTTTGCTCTTTTGAGGTTACCAACCTTGTTTAGGATATACTAAAGATACCTGAGAGCATTTACATAATTTATTGAAGATATAAAATACATTTAAAATTTTTATCTCTTTTAGTAAGCCTTAAGTTTGTAAATATGACCTAAAACCCAAAGTACTGCATAAGAAATAATTTAAAATAAAAACCAGATATGCCTCTGTTAGTAGTATTTATTTCCTGCAAATGTATTTGCTGTTTAAATTTATGACACTTCAAAATGATAAAGTAAGATAAAATCTGTGTACATGTTATGCTACACATTGTTAATAAGTAATTTTCATCTATTAAAGTGTAACCCATTTTTGGGATAAAAAGAGTATATGTCACAAGGTATTTGCAAAATTTCACTTCTTCCGTATTAATGGAAAATAAAGCATATAAGGCAAGATATCATTTATTAGACCAAGAGGTATCATTGGAAAATGCATAAAGGCTCTAGGACACACACATATTTTCAGGTGTCTTCCCTATTTGTCAAGGGTCTGAAAACAATTCTACGTGCTTGAAGAATATACAATATTTCTTTGTACATGAAAGCTTGATTTTTGATTTCTTTTGTTTTCCAGCTATGTCTGTTGAGCTAATAAAATATATTAACAAACATTTTTCTAAAGGCTTATTCATCATCATCTAGGAAACAACTACTGCAGTATGGTTGCTGTGGGAATAGAAATATGTCCTCTGAGTACCAGTTGATTGCCAGTTGTAGGTCATTTTATTTGAGGTGCTCAATGAAGCTGTGTAGCACAGGGGAAGAGGTGCCGTAGATGCCATCATGCCGTGTGGAGTCAGAAGAAAGAGATACAGCCCTCCACACAGCACTGAAGGTCACTTTAGGTCTGATTTGCTGCTGGATTATATTGGAAGACTGGTGGTTGTGCTGTTAATTTAGGTTATCTAAAGTTACGTGCTCCACCTCTAACCTGGGGTGCTCAAGGTACTTAACTTTAGTTCTTTTATTTGTGCCTCACAGACTTTCTTAGAGCAGAATAAGTCATCTATGAAACTGGTGCAAACACAGCACTCCAATTAAGAGAATATAACTTGTTTATGTCTTTGGCAAAAACAAAACAAACTGCATGATGTTATGAAGAATCTTTAATACATATGGCTGCAGGCAATGGTGAAGGTCAATTTTCAATGAATTTGGTAAATTCAATTCATATGAACAGGGAGCACTTCATCTTCTATGGACTGAACACACTTGCAGACATTTTTTCCATATCCTTTGTAAAAATTTGCTTGTGAATAATGTTTTGCTTTTATTGCAGAATGTGGTTTTAGGATACTTGCTCCTGCTGTGTATCGCCTTAGGATTATAGGCAAACTGTGAAAGAGCAGCATGGCTTTTATAGTGTGACACCTATTTTTGTGGGTTAATTCTTTTCAGAGTTAGGTTTAAGCCCTTACTAGCCTGTATGTCTCCATGAATGGACACACCTTGCATGCCTACAAAAAGACCAGCAGCTTGTACTGTAGTGCTTATGGCAGATATATATATTTTAAAGACAAATAGAAATTACGTTACTGCACATATTTCGATTTTTCTTCTAGGTAAGGGAACGACTGAGGGTTTCTTTAGAAAGAGTCTCTGCACTGGAAGAAGAACTAGCTGCTGCTAACCAGGAGGTAACATAAAACACTTTCTCCCCTTTTGAGATGCAATGTCTCTAACATTCTGTCCCACGTGTTCCCCATCACTTTTCTTTAAATCATCACATGAAAAAAAGAAAAATTATATTCTGACTAAGCTGCTGAACAAGGCCTGTTTAAGGTGGTTGTCAGAGTAGTATAACTTTCTGGTTCCTGATTTATTCCATTCTTCTACAGGGCACAAACCAAAACACAAGGACTAGTGACAGTTCCCCAATTTCTATATTGGACATGAAAAAGCAATGAAACAATGAATGTGTTACACACTGTAAGAAATTTGAGAACTTGAGATTTCACATAATTGTAAAATGAGATAAAATATAATATGTATATATGTTGACATTGACATTTGAAAACTTAGTGTAGGGGAAAAATTATGTATGACTTTTACTTTGAAATGCAGGTTCGTCTCTTCCCATTTAACTGCAGTGTGTCATGATAAACTGTGGTGGCAGATAACTCTTTTGAACTTAGAAGAGAAATTTCTTTTCCTATAAGGCTATAAGGAGTTTGCAATCTCTTCTCATCTTCTCATGTGTTTGAAAGGAGGCACAACGACACACCATTGTATTATAGCATAAGTATACACATACATGGAAGGGAATTTATACCCTAGAGAAGGGTAGTCTTAGGTCGGGTAATACATTTGATGGTGCTTGCTCACTTTACCACCCCCATCATGCTGTGAAACTTTACTATTTGGTGAATGCTGTGTGATGTGTGCTTCTTACACTTCTTAAAAGAAAAAGTTAGAAAAGCATGAGAACTGCATGAAAGCTCTTTTGGGTTACGTGCATTTACTGGTGTCATTTTATTCAGCCTTAAGCCACAAACTGAAAATCACAGGTAACCTTAAAGTACTGCCAAGTAGTCCTGGTAAAATGGAAACAACTATAATTGAACATTATGTATGATAATATAAAGTACATACCCGTCATGTATTTTTCTCTGATATTAAGGAAAAAATACTTTCTTAAAGCAACTTCTTGAAAATAGAATCTACAAGTATGATACTAGTACCTCTTTTTTTCTAAACTATGAATTAGGTATTTTGAATTATCCCTTCTTTCTGTAAAGTAACTGCATTTTATTACCCCCAAAATAGTAAAAAATCTTATTTAGTACATTGTTTCATAATATGTGGGCTTAAATGCTGTAGTTACATTAAATCCAATAATCTGTTATTTGCAGTAATACTTGATAAATGAAAAAAACAGTAGTGTTGGACAGTCAGGCTAACTGAGGTGCTTTCCATTCACCCAGTCTTTCCTGTGCATCATCTAATTAAATCCCAATATTCTGTTGCCAATGCTCTTCACTGGAGATGGGACCAGGTCCATAGAGTATTGTTTTGTTATGTGGAGATTGAAAGAAAAATAGTTATATCCACTAATCCTTCGCACTAGTTAAGATAAATACTGTACGTCAGATTTCTGGTGTGATTTGATTTTTTTAAAAAACATATGCAGTGCTTCTTTGCTGTCTGCATCTTTACTTTTCTGTTGTGAAGTATAAGCTGAATTAATTGGTATATCCTAGGTAACCAGGTGAAAATTGCAAATGTTTCTGAATGTAGTCAATTATGTACTTAAACATATTTCTGCTAGAGAATTCCAGATACGCAAGGACTTTCTACTGACAATGTTGCTCAACTTGGCTCCAAACCTGTCTGGATAACTAGGATCTCTATTGGGTGAAATATGGAAACAGTTTCTATTGATGCCTTATTAATACCTTTGCTAGTAAACACAGATGTCTCTTATGTTTGGGGAGAAAATGAATATAAAAGAAAAGCTGATAATTCCATCTAAGAAACTCTCTACATCCTTTTTTTTCTGCACCAAGATCATTCTAAGAAGGAAGTATCAGTAACGTTGAATTGAAGACAATAAACACAAACATGCGTAATAAAATGAGATTTAAATAGGATTTTCTTAGCCTATCTTGCTCCAAATCCTTAGAAAAATATGGAAAAAA
>JAUBNY010000048.1:6531025-6543369 GCA_032275445.1 Crypturellus soui | reverse complement strand
TTCCCTTCCCTTCCCTTCCCTTCCCTTTCATTTCTTGCAGAGAGAATGGGAGAGGAAAGCAGTGGTCTGGGAGGGGATGGTTATTGTTATGTGTAATGATCCAATTTGCTGCCCTTCTCTCTGTTCTTCTATACAAGCAGCAGATTGCCCTGCTGCTGTGCTTGTTTGGTCTCAAAAGAAAGAAAAACTGTTATCAGGGAAACTGGTTTCCCTTTCATACTGTTCAGCAGTTGGGAACATCTCTTTTTTCCTCCATTTTCACAGACCATAGGCAAATCAAAGATTTTTTTTTTCTCAGACTTTTTTTTTTTATTTTTTCTTGTTTAATCCTTATTGCCCTCTAAGGCATTCAGTCCCGCGGGATAATTTTGAACTTTGATTTGCTCTGTTGTTTGCTTCCTCTGTGGTAGTTAAGACCATCACTGTCTTCTGATTTACTTGTTGATTATTTCGCTTAAGCTCTGTTTCTCCTCATTGCTTGTATTGCAACTAAATTATATTAATTATATTGGGCAACTAATAAGGCTTTCTTTACGAAGCATTGGTATAACTGGAATATTTTGTATAGAATGTGATATCTCTGTCAACATCATAAGTTAACCATAACTATATATATATTATTATTATATTATATTTTATGCTTCATCCACAGAATTTTTTCTTTTTTCTTTTTAATATGTCTTGAATGTGTTAAACTTGACAAAACCATTACACAAAAAGGTTGTGCCTCTCCCCTTGTTCTGCAGGTGATCAGCTGTAGAAATATAGCATTTATCAAGGCCATACTAAAATTAAGTATTGTCAAGAACTGAACACAGGTCATTCCAACTTCTTGTTTCAACTCTGTTAACATTTTTCGGTACTACATGACATCAGCTTGAGGTTCTTTTGTGCACTGCAATAACAAAAAATCCTGAATAAATGAGAGAAAGTATTAATGTTACTTTTGATTCTTATCTGGGAATATTCAGATTTCAGAATCTAAAATATGCATGCAAATGTTTTAGGTTAGCCAGTTTCCCTCTTGATGCAGTCTGCACCTTATACAACTGGCTTCGGTAGAAAGCAGATCATTGTCTCTCTTGCTTCTGGTCTCCTTGCCATTTTTTCTTCTACCTTCTGCCAAACTACTTTGTGCCAAATATCTGCTTTTCTAATCTGCATTGTTCTGCCTACATCAACTTCCAGTTTCCTTCTGTCCTCAGACTACTCTTGTGGTGCCTTTCAGCATTAGGAATGAGTTTTCAGTTCTATATCCTGTCTTTTGTTCTATAAAGTCCTTATTTTTGCTAAAATGGTTTATATTTTTCTCAAAACTTCCTATGCATCATCTTGCACAAGGGAACAAGCAATTGGGAAAAAAAAATGATAGGCTGTTTTCACTGTCTTTCTAAGGAACTTTGGAGCACATGCAAAGATCCTTGCAATGCTGCCCTTTTTAGTCATTATTTTCTTCTCTCATATTATCTGGATAGCTAAATATACCCTTCCTTGGTATTTCCCCATGTACCATTAAAAACAATTCATGAAAGCTCATGAAAATGCATTAGAGAAACTTTATCAGAAAGAGGCTGCCTGCTACACAGCAGTGTGTGTATTCATATAAGAATCAGCTGCACCATGTGTGCCTCAACTTTGCCTTTCAGTCAAAACATTTTTTTTGCAATATCACCATTGCTGGCTGAATAGTGCTTTTGTAAACCTTTGAATGGTTGAATTGTTTGCATAGCTAAAATATTTGATCATATAGAATTAACAGTGAAGGAAGAAATGAGATCAGAGAATTAATTTTCCTTATTGTCCCCTCCTGCCCGATAGTATTATGAAATTAAAGTAGACCTGATTGATTGGAAGAAAACTTTAAATAAATAAATAGATACAACAGACTTTCTTCTAGGTGTAGCTCTTTCCCTCACTATTTGCAGAAAGCAAGGACATTCAAGTGAAAAAATGTATGGTGATAGTAGTGTAGGTACTCACACTGTAGTCTTAAAAAAAATAAAAGTATTTGAAGGAGGTGTTTGAATATGTGGACTATCTTGTGTTTGATAAAGTAACTAGTCAAAAGAGTGAAGCATTGGGAAATATGAGCCTTTTCCATGTCTCAAAAACATTTTTTTTAAAGAAAATAGACACTGGTAGTAGAACTTTTCTAAGTTATTGAGATTTAAGTGCACAGATATAGCTTTTTTCACAGCTGTGTTTGATTAACTTATGAAAGTATATTTCAAAATTCTAAAGATAATTTTTCTGTATTAGTATTTTACTCATAATTGTAGAGAAGAGTAAGAAAAATAAAAATGTGGACATTCTTCTGAAAGTTGGAAACTTTCAAATATCAATCAGCTGTGTATATGAATACAGGAAGCAAAAGTGAACAGCTGGTGGGATTAAACCGTTTGCCCCAAAAGTTATTCAAATAATTAGTAGGGATGTTTATGTGCATAAATCAAAATGCATTTATATATAATTGACAATTATAACTTTTGTTTGTTGGTGATGAATTAATTGTGAATATGTTTTTATCACTCTGCATAAATCCCAGGAATAAGCAAGCAAAGAAATTTTATATCTTAAAATTTTTTATTATTATTATTTGTATGTGTTTTTATTTATTAAGCTCTTTAAATATAAAAGCTTGGTTAACCAAAAGTTGTATTTCTGATGCCAGTGAACATACACCTCCTAGATACTCAAGGCTTCTGTTTCAAAATGTTTATAGCATATGGAGCACATAATCACGTTACTGATTTTCATATATGATATTTGCTTTACTCTAACTTAGTTACAATTCATGGGCTGCTGTTCAGAGAATTGTATAGCAAACTAAACACCTGCTAGCATTTGTTGATCTGTCACAACTACTAAAATTACTATATGTGGTTAAAGCTGTAAGACAATAATAGCCATAAACTTCAGACAAATCTTTTTATTTACACAGTGGAACAAAGTATTATGGTTAAAATGTTTTATCTTGTTTGAATACTGTTTTATTTACATTTGTGATCACACATATGTAAATTGGATTTTTGGATTTTTTTCAAGTAGAATAACAACACTATCCAGATAGCAAACCTAATGTACCTAAGAGTTTAAATTGCTATTGTCCTTTTAGTATTGGATCCTTCAAGTAGATCAACGTTGGTTTACCAGCTAAGATACATAAAATATGAAGATAATATAGTTAAGCAGTGTACCAAAAGAAATTTTAGACCTGAGTTATTTGACAGAACAAATGTTTACAGTAAAATAATTTTTTTCAGTGATCCAGAGAGGTGCTGGTAGTTCTGATCAAGGTTCATTTTATGACTGATTTGGGAAATAATACTGTTAGAACCACTGAACAAAGTAGTGGTTGAATTTGTCAGTAGATTTAAGTATAGATCTATTTTGGCAGTGATAATACAGAAGCACTAATGATGCTTCTTTTCATCTTGGGCTCTCACTAGGCATATTTCATGTATATGTTGCTATACCCCAACCATCTGAAACACAACAGAGACAATTTAGGAACAATATTCTTGTTTTTAAGTCAGAAACCTATGTAAAATAGTAGTAATACTGAAATACTTTGCTGCATACATTTATGAGAATAAACTATATATATCATTAACGTGATAAAATGATATCATGATAAAATTGTCTCTAATCAAGAAATTAATGACAGTTTTGACTTTGATTTTTATTGCTCCATGATATAGTTCAAAACCAAATCACCTCAGTTTTTGTTTTGCTTTGTTTTTTACATGAAATAATAACTAAGCCTATGCCAAAAGAGAACCTAGACTACGTTGGGAAAGGTTTAATGTCTATACTGAAAAAGAATTGCCATCAAGTCTTGCTAGGAAATACTCTATAATACTCTTTTTTTTTCTTTTTTCTTTTTGATGAAAAATATAAATGATTTCTGAATCATTTATATGCAATATAAATCATATTCCTAGAATCATATTTCAAATTTAATAGCATCCTTTTTTTATATATATATAATTATTCGAGTGCTTTCAGCAGTATACAGAATGCATTAGATGGATTTACTTCTAATGTAGATTTAACCAGTACATTGACTAGGCTCTTCTTTCTAGTACAGTGAATTGTGATTTATTAAAGTGTTATTTCCTGTCTGCAGTGTGGCCTATTTTGCAAGTGAAAAGGACTTTGAGTAAGTTTAAGTGCTGTATTAGTTTAGCCAAGGTACATATATGCTGTTTGGTGCTTTTTAGTAGTAGTATTGTTGCAATTTGTACTTGAATGGCTATAATATTAAACTAATGCTGTTCTTGTATAGCATTCTGCTGTTAATGCCAACATTTCCTTCTCTATGTGACGTAATATATTGGAATCCCTCAAATATTAGTCTTTTTTTTTCATAATTACACCTGCCTTATGTATAGTTAAAGTTATTGTGGTTGTTTTTGTTTATCTCCTCATTGCTGCTGTAATTTTTGAAATAATCTTTGGCTTATATATTCTTTAGATAGTCTACATTTTTTAAAAAATTATATAAATAATAATGTCGCTTTTCTGTTGTCAGCGCCTGTCAAATGGCTCTATAGACTCAAACGATGATGCCAGTCAAGTTGTGGAACTTCAGGAGCTGCTCGAAAAGCAAAACTATGAAATGGCCCAAATGAAGGAACGTCTGGCTGCACTGTCATCCCGGGTGGGAGAGGTAGAGCAGGAAGCAGAGACTGCCCGAAAGGAGCTCATTAAAACTGAAGAAATGAACAGTAAATACCAGAGAGACATTAGAGAGGTAAGGGGGTTCATCACACTTCACCTCAGACTACTTGACAGTTGGTTCTTTGATACTTGATGCAAACTGATCAGGATCAATAAAGATGGGAAGCAAAAGTCTAGTCCTTCTACATAGGAAACACACAATTTACATTCAAAATAGTATTAGAAATCTGTAAGAAAGCATAGAAATCTATAAAAAAATCAATAAGAGCAAATTTATATAATAATAGGAGGAAGGTCTATCCTGTTATTTAGCATTATCAGTGTTGATCCTAGTTTTCAGCCATTTCACATCTTTATGATGAACTCTCTTTAACAGAGTCACTGATTATATTGATAATTTTAAATTTGGTTATTTTTATATAACATTGTTATTTATGTAACCAATTACAACATTTAATCATTTCATCTCCCCTATGATATGCCATTCCCCTCTCAACAAATCAATTTCAAATTTTTTTCTGTGCTGTGTGGAAACATCAGGAAATATCCATGTCTTGCATGGAAATATATTTCCAATTTTCATTTTCTTTTCCGGTCATAAATTTGTAACTTTCTGTAGTATCGTCCGGAACAGCTCTTATATATTCTTATATATGGAACTCAATATTATGTGGATGTTCTGTTTCTATCTCTCTTACACTGCTTTCTACAGTAGAGATGTATGTGTGTATGAGCGCATTTATATATTTATATATTAAGCTGCTCCTTCTAGTATTCTGGAAACCATTTTCTTGCAGAACTTCCAATACTTGATACAGTCTAAAAATAGATTTATATCTATTTACTCTATTTTCAATATTTTATCCTTTTTATTAGCTTAAAATAGTTTCCCTTCACTAAGCTTTCTATGATCCCAGTTATCACCTACCTTCTAAGGAATGCTGTTGTTCCCTTGGCACTTTGTCTGCCACTTGTTTCTTTTTCATATATCCCATTACAGCACCTTGTGTCCTTTCATCCATTTGCTTCCTAAGTTAAGAGTAAAGTGATCACTAATAGATGTAGCATGTACAATAATTGTCAAACATCACTATGAAATCTGCCTGAAAAGGCATTTATAAAGGTGAAGGTGCCTTTTTGTATTTTGTCATAGGGTCAAAAAAGATGCAGAAAAAGATGTGTATACAAAAAATAAACAAACAAATATTTTTAAAGGATTAAGCAAGTAGTTATTATTTATGTAATTTCTTTCAACAGTATGGAAAATATGATTTTGGGACTTGGTATTTGAATCAATTTATTTACTCATGGTTTCTCACTTAAATCTTACTTATATCAACAGCATCAACAACTGCTTTCATAATATAACGCAATACATATGGCAAGATGTGCTCATATGTAAATATTTTCATTGTGAAAGACTGTGTGCCAACATGTAAGTTCTTTCAAAATGCAACAGTTTAAAACTAATAAAACTTTCTGCTTTCAATAAAACAAACTGAAGTGGAATATCCAGTTCATTACTGATGAATAATCTAAGTTAAAGTTATTGTCTTCATTGGACCAATATTATAAAATATTGTGATATTTGTATTATTATGTGGTTATATCAATATTCTGATCAAGTCTGCCCTTGTTTAAAAAGCAGATAAATAAACTTGAGCTGGAGTTTTTGCATTCACTTCACAGAGAAATATGTAGACACCATAAAAATAGTGACCACTTCAAGTGTCTCCTTTTAAGAAATCTTAAAGACAATAAGTTCCGGTTTAAGCAGAAAAATTACTGTTATGCATACTTTGCATCCCTCTGTACTGTTAGCATAAAAATTAAACTGGTATAAAACTATGATTATAATTTTTTATTTTTTGTTAGGCAATGGCACAAAAAGAAGATATGGAAGAAAGAATCACTACACTGGAGAAGCGCTACCTCAGTGCACAGAGAGAATCCACCTCCATACATGACATGAACGATAAGCTGGAAAATGAACTGGCAAACAAGGAAGCCATCCTGCGTCAGGTTCAGTATTTCCATCAGTCACTTTCTTCATACAACATGAAAATTAACACACAAAAAGGAGTCACATCTACAGGGAGAGGTCAGACTGCTTGTTATACATCCACAGATAATTTGCACATAGGAAATTAAGTTGTTGAGCATCTCTAAGCTTCATAGCAGATGCTGAAACCATGAACATCAAACTAACATGTGCATTCAACATGGTTAAGTGACTCTAACGGTCTTGCATAAACGCACATCAGCTTATCCTCTAAGTAAGTGAAGGGTCCTTACATAATGCTATCCTAAGATATATATATATTTTTTAAACAGATTCAGAATAGAAAGGTATAAACATGAAAAAAAAATCTCTTCTGCAGGAATGATCAAAATTTGTGTAAAATAGATCATAATGATTTCAAGTATTAGTAGTGCATAAAAAAGATTTTACAGAGATGATAAAATGATCTATGAATACCTTTATAAAAGAGTATAAACTGATTATGCAGTTGTCTCTCGCGGCGCTTTGTCTCCAGGGTGATTCCAAAAGCTCTAGTGCAAAGTGAACAGAAAAACATTGTTTAAAATTTCAGAAATATGGTGCGAACATAAAGCTAACATGAAGTGAAGATTATTTAAACTGTAAAAGATTAAATTGCTCTTCTTTCTCAGTATCAAAGACTTTCTTCTTTTCTGCCTATCATGTCTTCAAGCAAAATAAAATGCTACCTTGGAAATAGGTTTGTATGATCTGATAACCTGTTTCTATAATTGTATGCAGACACAGTTCCTTTGTCTGTATATACATACATTCAGCAAAACTAAAGCATTAGAACACAACCTCTCTGATTTTGACCAAATTGTTTTGACTATTTTAAGATGCATCTTTAATCATTAGGAAAAAAAAAAAGAAAAAAATTGTAGCTGCATCTCTGTAAAGGTTTTATTGCTCCCATCGTGAGTCATTCTGCGCTGTCAAGAGCTACCTACTCAAAACAGTGATTAATAGAACTAGGCTTGGAGTACATACAAGAAAGACCTACAGTTCATTTGCTGCACTGCAATATGAAAAGCATACTTTTAATGCTTTTGAAGGATTAAAATGAAACAATCTAAAAGCACATTCCTGTTTCATTATGGCTTTTATTACATAGAGTGAACAGGGGAGTGCGTAACACTAAGCCCTCTATGAATTTTCAATCAGGTAGTACATCTCATTAGGCCCAAAGATACCTCAGTTATGAAAAGATTTTGAAGTCTTACTTTTCTGCAGTAGTTATCGAAGATTAAGCAATTTTACTCATGTAAAATGAGGTCTAATTATAGGCTCACAACAAACAATATCTCTTCAACCAGGATATGGTAGTGAATGAATTAGCTGAGGAACAATTGTCAGATTTAATATCACTTAATATATTGTTGGCAGTTGTTCAAAAAAAATGCATTTGGCAGTTTGTTCATAAAATTTCCTGGCAATTTATTCTTTTAGAATTGTTCGTCTTTTCTCATTTTAGTTCCTGTATATTTCTGTGTTAGACATATAAAAATTCTTGTTTTACCAGCACCAATAGAACCAAACTATGTTTAGATAAACAGCATGTAGATCAAGGGGCTTTATGTTCATCTTCATCGGTGCTGTTTTACACCGCCCTTGTTGGCCCACATATGATGCATTAGCCCAGCTGCCTACCCCAGTGCTTTCACAATGGGAAATATCCATGCCTGCAGTGATTTTGGTTGCACCTTTGAGAGCTAAGGAAGGAAAATCTTAATTCTGCCCCTTTATGTATAGTTTTTTCTATCTTTGGCCTTCAGTTGGAAGAAAAGAACAGGCAGCTGCAAGAGCGCCTGGAGCTGGCGGAGCAGAAGCTGCAGCAGACCATGCGGAAGGCTGAAACCCTGCCCGAAGTGGAGGCTGAGCTGGCACAGAGGATCGCGGCCCTCACCAAGGTACTGTCCTGAGAGATAGGCTCATTTCAGAGACCGTCCCGGCTGTGATTTGCATTCAGAGTCCTCTTCCCTTCAAAGGCAAAATAACGTTCTCACAAGCTGATTTGAAAAGGAGAAACCGTTTCCTGCTAAGTATGTACCACAAGTTAGTATTACCCGGCGATGTTCTCAGTGACGTGCTTGTAACTCTTGCCATTTTGGCCACAGGTGGAATAGTTATTTGTAAATTAACCTGCTTTGCATTTATAAAGGAGTCATAGATTTTCAAAATATTAACTAACCCAGATTCACAGAGATTCCAGTTTGTGGAAATGAGGGGGATAGTTATGAGGTTGAGGGGGGGTAGTTACAGTTCTCTCTGACGTTTTCATGCATCACGCTCATGAAACAACAATTATTTTCATCCCCCAAAATGCTATAAACCCGAATCTGAATGGTAGCTGGGATCATTTGTGCAAGGGAATTGAAGACGTTTTGCTCTACATACTTGCCGTACATACTTAGGAGGCTTGTTTTAATAATTTTTTCTACTGTGTAATCAGAAGGACAAATGTGAAACCCCGTGAGGATTATGAACAGTGTGTTTTTTCTGATAGCAGCTTGTTACATGGCAGCTTTCTTGTAGAAAAATACAAAGCTAAAAAAAAATTAGTAGTGTGGTTATCATATTTGACCTCTATAATACTTCCAGGTATGCATGCAGTTAAAGCTAAGTTCAGGCAGTATGAACTTCATTAAGACATATAATGGTAACATTCTTTCCTTCTATTTTCAAATCAGGCAAAAATGAAAAATGTGTTTGAGAGTGTATTACATATTGTTCTGATTTATCGAAGATATAATTATATTTTCTGTATTGCCAAGGAATATTTCTGGCTATTTATATGCCTAGCCACTTTTCTATTTAGATTTTTTTTTCTTTTTTTGCAATTCTCATGCTTTTCTGTTTATACAGAAGCCTTAAATGTTAATTGTATCATTAATAAAGCCTGATTTTTGTGTAATTTAGTTAACAAGAGAGAGGGGTTTGGGTTTCATTCAGTAATCAAGATTTTGTGCTGTCCACTTTAGGTTTATATGAATGGGTGGGAATCTGAAAGGCAGACTGAAAATGGTGGAAAAAAGAAGAATCAACATAAAGACAGCTACATGAAATACCAAATATATTTTACTGCATATTAATAAAAACCAAGATGCACATAAGAGCAATCCTTTGGCAACTTAATGTTTTTCTTTTTTTTTGTCTTTTTCTCATTCAACAAATAATCACATAGTTTAATGCCCTTAGTAGCTTAAAAATATTGTTTTCTATTTTAAGAGGACTTTTCCTGAATAATTTCTGCAACAATTAGGCACCAGTAAGTATTTCGCAGTCTCCAGCATGTCTTTTCTTGCAACTGCATTTTTTTTCTTGAACATATAGTAATGACAAATACTGCAAGAAGAAATCCCGTCCCAACCATGCAGACTACACAGGGATATTGCTGTTATTGTGACCATAAAGCTCCAGTATACATCTCTGTTTGTTTCTTACCTTGTTCCGTTCAATGTGGTTAGAGAACGGTGAACAGAGCTGACACACCACCCCATTTCACTTTGACAGACTTCATCAAACTCTTTTTGCCAAGAGGAAAAGCCTGAGAAGTCAATTGGACTCTAATGTCAGTTCTGTCCATTTCTCTCTGATTACACAGAAAGCTGAAGAAACAAATGCAAGCTGAAAGTTAAAGTCCAGTATCTTTCATGGATCACGTAAATGTAGCCTGGAACCAGTGACTATGCTGCAGTCGCTTCAGCTTGTTTGAGTAGCTGTGAATTGGCTGGTTGGGGTGATGTTAACGGACTAGCTACCCTATGAAAGTTCAAAAACCTGCCCAAGAAGCTGAGTAACACTGAAATTATTTTGAACAGTGTTGAGCTTTGTGCCAGTAAAGCTACTCTGTGGGTACTACTCAAATTATCTGGCTTCAGACTGACTTAACTAACTTCAGCCTACATAAACTGTGGTCAGTATTGGTGTGTACTAAGTACTAAAGGAAGAGTCCCCTGAATCAGCAAGATTTTTGGCACTGAAAAAAAGTCCCACTTTTTGATTCACCTTTCTTTTATACTACCTCAGTGAAAGTGGCTTCACTGAGATTAAGGGGGTTACAATGATATGAAAGTGAAGGTGAGTTAAGCCTAATATATTTTACATGCTTATTAAAGGAAAGTGGTATGGAATAACTGGAAGCCATGACTGTTTTGCTGTGAGTAAAAAAACAATCATCTACATATGCATATAGAGCAGAATAACTATGTTTTGGATTTGGATGTGATATGTTTTTTTCTTAAACTGAAAATATGCATGTTACAATCCCACATTGAACTTATTATATTCTTTTTATAAAATCCCTGGGTTGGGATCCTGCAAAAGAAGGGTGTAGTGCAAAATCCTTCTTCTGTGTGAGTTTTTAAAACTTGAGCTAAATTTCTTATTTTCTATGGGCTAGTGAATGTCTTTTGCTACTTTTCCATGCCCAAACTAGTTCATAAGGAGTGAACTTCCAAAAGTTTGGATTATACAGTGAACTCAGATAAGTACCCATAAATTTACCTGAATCATTTGACCTTTTCTTTGGCTTTGTTTTCACTGTGTTCTGACCATCGGGTGAGCAAGGCGAGGGTTAGTCAAGCTGCGGCAGACTAACCCTGAACAGCATGATCCCATGTACTGTGCTGTCCTGCCTGGCCATTGCACGGGCATTTTGTCTGGTCATGACAAGTAGTGCAGCTCTCGGCATGTATCCCGGGATCTAGACTGCTATGATTCATTGAGCCACCTTGTACCCGCTCTCATGGTGTGGTTTGCTTGCCTGCCCTGGAGAAGAGGCAGTTGGTAGCTGAACCTTTATTTATCCTATAAGGTACTTACTTTCCTCAGAAGAGACAGACATTGGAGCATTCAGCATCTCTGGATGGATAGTCTGTCAAGTATGCCTCGTCCTTCCATGCAGTTAGGAAAATGGTTTAGTGCATCTATCTTCTTCCATTCACTCACTTCCACCAGAAGTCACTCTCGTCTTGGTTGTTGTGCAGCTGAGTTGCACCTTCACTCCTCATTCTTCCACTCACAGGACTGCCTTCAGCATTTTATGCTGCCATTCTAGCACACAGCTCACCAGAAATGCAAACAGTGTTTTCTTGGCTGCATTAGGAAAGCACTGAGAAGAAGAGGAAACTGAGGCAATAGTCATAGTAAAACACATTTAGCACAGTAACACGTTCAGTGAATTTTGAAGGTGAAGAAAAATGGTGTAAAAATTGGAGGAAGTGAGGTGTGCTTGTTTTGTGGGGATCTCTTTTGCATTAAGTTGGGAAGGAGTAACAAGAGTGAAAGGAGACAAGAAGGAATTGGGTGCATGTCAGAAACCTCTCTGAGAAGAATGAGAAGAAAGAAGGAAGAAAAGATGATGTATTCACCACTGAAGGGTGCTGATTAATTTTCTGCTGGGAAAAAAAAAGAGAAAATTCTTCTGTGAGGGGGAAAGCACAAGAAATGTCTCCATGTTTATAATATCTTACTGTCAAACCATCCCTCTTTGCACAGAAGATTTTTGTCTTGGTAGGAGGATGAAGTGAAAGAAGAAAGGGTGACAGAGATAATTTAAAGAGTTTCTGGCTAGGCTTAATAGGTGTGGAAAGTAGCCACAAAAAGAGGAGGAGCAAGA
>JAUBNY010000048.1:6485578-6510269 GCA_032275445.1 Crypturellus soui | reverse complement strand
CAAGATAAAGGATTCCTAGATTCTTTACAATTTCTTTTAATTATTATTTGTTTTATTTTTAAGTTTACAGACATCTCTCATTTCAAGATTATTACGCTGGACATTTATGTATTCTCTCTCCGTTACCTTTAAAATATTCTAGCCCATAAAATAAATGTGCTACAGGCAGATTCAGGCCTGCACCGACAAGATGATCTGTATGGTGCGAGGAAACACCAGCTTGTTGGGAAACATTTATCACACCTGCCTGCATCCTAGGTTATTGAAATGGCCCAGATGTGTTTGCTTTGTGTGAAAGTCCCTTTTGCTGAAAATATTCCCGATCTGCAAAAATCTCTCATTAGGCTGCACTCAAACTAGATTTGAGACTAGTTTTGAAATACCAGGAGCTGCTCGCTGGGAAAGGTCTGAGTGAGGTGTTGATACAGCACTTTGCTGAGCTACAAAGTTGCTTCGGAGTCAGCAAGAAGCATTTGATATTATAATCTTGTAGAACTTTCAAAAGTAGGTGAAGTACAGCAAATTATGCATTCTTTTTTTAAATTTGCATGATACTTGGAGACGTAATGTTTTCTTTATTAGAGAAAAATTCTGTCTAGACTACAGTACAGGTAAAACTACAGAGAGTTTTAAAGGACAACTTTAAAGCAGTCTTTTTTTTTTTTTAATTTAATGCCATAAAATGAGGCATCAGCAGGTTTTTATGTAACTTGACCCACGTGCATTTAAAAGTGATTTGTAAAAGTCTGGGATGTCGTTTTATTAGTATGTGATAAAATTTACACCTGGTGATATCCTTACATTTGATAGATTGAAATAGAAAACCAGGCACCTCCTGCATGGCAAAGAGCAATATCTTTCCATTGCAGCACCAAGTCACCATCACTGACATGACCTTCATCAAAACCAGTCCTGCGCTTAGTTTGCAGTGTAGATTTATGTTGGGGCAGGCGTCCTTGCTTGTTGTAGGCTTCCCGAGCGATTCCAGACCAATGGCTTGGTGCTGACTCTCCAGCTCCCATGACTTTGGCAGGAATTAGGGGACTTAAGGACACGGGAGGCTCTTCTTTACTCTCTCTCTGACAGATTCGTTGTGTCATCTCTGAGTCTGCGGGGATAACCACATCAAAGCCTGTCTCTGAGAGCAAACTAAAGACTTTAGGCTAAAGACATTAGATGATGCTGTATCATATCAATAGCGATCAGACAGCTCTTTGGAAGGCGCTTTCATCTGTGTGTTTCCCAACTAAGATTAAAAAATGTGAGTGTTGTAATAGAGCGCTGCTTTCTAGGGCTGCCAGAGCAGCCGTAGGAGGCCGCGGATAACAAGCAGTGGAGAAAATTGGGATGTTCTCCTCGCACCTGTGTGTAAAACACATGGAGGAAATCACTAGCTCCCCTACACCAGTGCCTTTCATGTAAGAAATGGAATTTCCTTGCTAGAATTCAGATGTGTTTACTCCTATGTTAATCGGTGTTGTTCACCAATATCAGCCTTAGGGTCTTACGGAGAAAACATACACAATGGTGGAAAAAGAGGGAGTAGGTGCTCACTAGAGGGTTAAGGAGGGGAACAGCAGGGAAAGAAATAATGGGAAATATGGTGATTTTTTTTCCTTTTCCCTGCTCTACCACAGGAGGTTATATGGAAACAGAGGCAGCAGCACAAGAATCGCTGGGATTAGGCAAGCTTGGAACGCAAGCAGAAAAGGACCGACGGCTGAAGAAAAAGTGAGTAGCTTCTTCATGTGGCTTTCATTGGCTCACACTCGATTCATGTTTCATTTTTGTGTTGGGTTTATGCAAGTGTCTAATGAGGAGCATGGCCATTTAGTATGACAGTTTATCATTTATTGTGTGGGTTTTTTTTTAGAATAAACATTTAAGTTTTTTTAAAGTTGCATATAGAAAAATGGATATTCCTAAATATAGGAGGAATATTTAATTTTTTTTGTCAATGGTACAATTTTGTTTCATTTGCAAAAGAACGTAAGTTTAAGAGAAACAGACATTTGCTGTTTCACACAGTAATTAATTCTATGGTAACTGCAGTTTTTAAAAATTAAGTAGGCAGAGAAAAAACATATCTTAGTGACTCACTGCATGGGTTATTCAGAATTTTTTTAAAAAGGCAAGATTGTTTGCATTCTGTATTGAATGCGTGATTATTTATGTCTATAGAAGTCAAAGGCAACATAAGCCCTAGGATCTTTACTTTCTCTTTTGCCTGTCTGAAAATGACAACCTAGCTCTGTGTTCAGCTAAATTATATAATCATTTAATGCTGGCTCTGGTGCAACAACTAAAACCATTGCACTGAGTCATAGCAGCTGCCAGGAGCTAAGGCAAGCTATTTAAAAAATAAAAATAATAATAAAACAAAGCTACAAGCACAAAAGAATCTTCTTGGCAGTATCACAGTTCCAATGTAATAAGAGGCTGTTAGAGAAAAAAAGATGGTATTTAAAAATGACTTTGAAAATTCATTCTGTAAACAAACAGGTTTGTTTTTCATCCATAATCACTAACTTTAGCACTACCATTTGGATTCTGAAAGCCTCATTTTTAAAATTTGTAGTGTTTTCAGGTCTCTTTCAGTCTTTTAATGTTCTTTTGCAAGGTTTCAAGAGAATCTGCAATTCTAATCAGAAGAATCCAGGAATATGATTCAGCTTCTAAGTAGATTTATATATAGAATATTTTTAACCACAACTTTTCAAGCTCCAAATGAAATATATCTTTAAGCATGCACATCTGGTTAATGTACAAATACAGGTCCTGTTTAAATCATCAATAATTTAGCAATTAGAGATAGAAAAGCAGTCATTGTGCTAACTTGAAGGGGAGAAACACTTTAAATTCAACTAAGAAACTCAGATAAACATTCATAGGCATATTCTAATTAATGACTTTCATCTGCATTTTTTATCTCTAAGTAAGTATGTCCTTATTAATTTAAAAATGAAGCAAATGGATGAAGTATTAAAAAAAAAGCGTAGTAAACACTTTTTTTACTAAATTCTGAAAAGCCAGCACTATCATAGCACTGTCACTGCCACAATAATTCATAAAGATACACTGAATTTTCAGCAATTTTTTTTTGAAGTCCCTGTTTTGTCTTCCAGTTCTGAGGGCTGAAGACACCAAAACTGAAACCGTTATGAAGGGATATATTTATTCATTTTATGCAACACTGCATCTCTTATGGTAACACTAAGATAAAACTAGACTATACACAGTACCTACTACCTACATGACAGAACCTACCGAGCTGTTTGTCTCGAAATAGTTGGTGTTCAGGTAATCTGCTACTAGAGCTCTGTCTAATCTCACCAAGTAAGACTTTTCCACCCTGTCTTCTTTCCGAGTCTTTCTTCTTTACTCCTCTGTTGTCTCCTTGGTTCCTTACAAAATAATCAAATTATTCTTTTTTATGCGATGTACACCAAGGAATCCATCCCTTGTGGGCAGGACCATTCAGCTAGCTAGAACTATTTTACCCTGACTATATGTTATTTACCTATCTCATGAAGGTTTGTGGGGTTTTATTCTCCCATTACTTTAGATTTGTCTATCTTTATAGCTCTTACTTTGGAATCCTTATGATGGCTTTCAAGAATCATTTTAATTTCATAGCATGGAAATAATAACATACATTGGTAGTTCCCTTCAGAGAGCAGCAAAGGAGCTCATTTTACATATAGTTGTAGCAGAACTGTAATATAAAAAAACTAAAATATTTAGGATTAGAGACATATATGGGGATTCTGACGAATTAGGGCCATCATTAGGGTGCCGAGCTGTCAATAAAGTGAAATTAACATTTCTCTCTGAAAAATGTAGTTATGCATTTGCATGTAATGCCTGGAAATGTTAAGGTAAAAGTGTACAGAATGTCATTTAAATGAAAAGTTTGTCTCCTCAGAAAGTCAGATTCATTTTTGCTGTCACTTTATGATTCATAGCTCCCTCTAGATGTCGATATTTCAAATGCTTGTAAAATTGCTGATTTAATTCCAGTGAGACAGAGCTACAGTGTGTAACATGAGGGATGGCAGAAGTGACTTTATAAAAGCTAGTAAGAAAAGCCTTCTCTATCACGGCACATTTAGATTTAAGCATTTGATTCCATAATAGGTCCTACAAACCCAGCAGAGACAGCAAGGGTGATCCCTGGACTTGAGAGAGCAGAGCACCTCTCCTCACTTTGGCTAAGTTAAATTAGGACATAAATTCCCAAGAGAACAAGGCCCATGAGAAGGATAGTTAAAGGACATTTCCACTTCCAAAAGTGAGGAATAATACCACATACCAAACTTGTGTTTCACCACTGTCTGCTCTTAGATAAGTCAAATCAATTGGCCTTTAGTCCTGTTAACAACTCAGTGAACTTTATTTCAGCTCAATGATAGGAAAGCATGGTTTTAGTGCAGGAAAGCAAGGATTCTCTGCTTGGCACGAGAATAACAGTGTGATTCATCATGGTGTTAACAGCGTTTTCAGAGTACTCTTTAGCATGGTAGAGGTCATATGAGACTTAAATCACCAGTATTCACAATTAACTTTGAGTTAATAAATTAAAAATTGGATAAAGTTAATATACGACAAATTCCCCTAAACATTTTATCCGTGGTATTTCTTTCTGTTGACTTAAATTAATAGAAAAAAAAAAGATTTAAAGTGATGAAACTCTGAATTTCTTTTTTGGCATTGTTGGTGTTTTGGACCTCACTACAAGGATGCCCCTGTCCTAGAGATGAAGATGCAGGATGCATCCAGTTGTCAGCTGCTGCAGGCAGAAGGTACCAGTAGTGCCACAGATGTCCTTGCCACCTGCTCCCAAACTGCAAGCATTTGCCACAGCCCCGTTCTTGGCTTGCAGAGTTGTAAACACATTGCAATGTATTATAATATTTTAGTGTAGTTTCTGTGCATAGAATAGATTACTGAATAATACATTTCACCCTGAAAGGTTTCCTGAGAGAATATGATGCTTCTGGAGCTAAATCCCGTCCAAGTGGCTATGGTATCATTAACCAATGATTACATTTCAGAGTTTTCCTGCCTCTTGCCTAGTTGGCGCTACTTAAATATTTGATTTCTTTCTATTTGAATTCATTATTTAGACACCATTAAAATGTAATTATCAGTTTATCTCAGTGATGAGTAAGTAACTAGGCAGTAGTCACAAATATTTTTCCAAGGCTATCCAAGAGAAATTCAAGGAGCTTGTTGGAATTTTTAAATGAGACCCCATCAAATTGCTTAAATTATCTTAAAAGATGGATTTATGTTATCATCTGAGCCATCTGTAGGTGTTTACTCTCGGACAAAAAAATATATGACAATTCTGGTTAAAATTAAAACTCTCTAGGTAAGTCAACTATTTGTAAACCGGAAATGAAATAGAAAGTGAAACTCAATGTCAAGGATATTCAGAGTATTCTCGTATTCTATTATTGATTTATGGGGTAATATACTTCCAATTTAGCCTAAATTTAAAAACAGTAAGAATATTTTTTTTGTTTGGTGGAAATAAATGATGTTGAGGTAGACTAATGCACTGCATCATTATTATTTAAACTAACATTTGTATTCCACCTCAGTTGTTATAGACAAAAACTGTTAGCATTTGGACATAGTATCTTCTGCCTTTTGTCTATCTCTTAGAACCAACTTGTCTCAGAACCTCTGATTCAGTTTTCTTTCAAGAAAACAGAATTCCAGGCTAAAAGTATTAGCAGCTATGATACTCCGTATATGGTCATTACATTCATGCAAGTTTCTAAGAAGTGAAACAGTTCATTTGCTCTTGATTAAATCATAGATTTCATTTGTTTTGGGTTTGCTGTCCAGAAACCCCCCTTCACTGAAATGGAGAATGAAGCCTTTCTCTTAATATTTTTTTTCCTCATGCTAAAAATGAGGGCGTAATTTCTTATTCCTAATTTTGTAGTCAAGGGCTCCAGTCCTAACTTCTCAGTGGCACTGTACATGCTGCCCTGGTTCTGCACAACATTAGCTTTCTCTTTTATTTTTTAGCTACAAGTAATAAGACTGCATATTACTTCTTTTTACTTGTTAGCAACAACTGATGGAAAGGTCTGTTTATTATTTCATCCTGGACAAAACACCTCCATCAAGCAAGGTTTGAGAGACATTTGAGGGCTAGCACTTGTTTGCCCCATAGAGGTGAATCCAGCCTTGGGCATGCTGCTAGTACACTCCGAATTTGGTCTATGCTCTAGCTTCCGAAGCAAATCCTATATACAAATTATTTCCATGTGCAAAATTTTGCATATAAATCAGCTAGCCCTGAACTAGATCCCATTAGTGGGATCCCACTAGTGGGATCTAGTTCACTACCTAAAAAGCTGATAAATTCCAAGGTTTATTTATATGACTGTTAGAATGGCAATCTTCACTTACCTCGTAGCTCCTGAATTCACTGCCCTTGATTGTAATGACATTCTTAGTTATCTGGCCAAGGTAGCATGAGTAGAGAGCAGAGATTCCAGCTTCCCTTTTCCTTCCAATTTGATTTGATTTAACTCTGAATAAGAATCTGTTGATTTTCTTGATCTGTGTAATAAGATCAATTGTTTGATTTCACGTCCCAAATTAAGGTTAAAATGACTTTTACATTTTCCAAGGAAAATAAAAAAAAATTTAAAAAATGTATCCTATGAATCTGTTTCAGGAAGATTTACCCGGGCACAGCCTGTTTGCAAGCTATAATTTCCTCCCTGCAACCACGTTGCAAAAGAGGTTTATCGTGCCAGCACACACACACACATATAGCCTGGTAGGATCAAGAGCAGACTTGTTCTGGTGTACAAAATTCCTTTGTGAAAAGAAACTCAAATTGATTATGGCCTTATAATTAACCTCAGAAAATTTCCAGATTAGTAAATCTCAGCTGACTACAGTAATGCACCTATCAAGAACAAGTAACTACTCTATTAACAGAAAAGAATGTGTTAGTAAGTCAGTTTGTTTCCTTTTTTATATAGAAAAAAAAGGATGTTGCCTTTGGTGAATTCATAATAGTGCTTAAGTCCTTTTCCTTTGTATGTTTTAATTCATATTTTTTCCAAATATTAGGAGATGATAGAGGAAAAAAAAGGCGCAAAAACAAGGCTGCATATTTTAGTAATCTGCATTTAAATTAAATGAATTAAATCAAACAGAACACTGTACTCACATTTACTTGTAGAAAATTGAAGCTTTGGTCCCCAGTCAACAGGCTGTGTGAAAATAGACCTTCTAGACCTTCTTGTGGAATTGGGATTTTGAACACTGTAGTCAGCATTTAGTTCATTCCCATTCACGGAATGCCCCTTAATTAGAATGGGTTTTATGTGTGCAACTGTAATTAGAATTTGACATAGCATATTTGTGACTACAAATAATCTGTTCTCTGTAGTATGCAAATGTTTCTAATGATCATCTTAATTACACACATTTTGGAAAAAATGAATCCAATTAGATTAATTAAGGTCTTTTTCCCTGTGCTTTCCAACTATTATTCTTGTATACTTAATGCTTTAAACTACATTAAGTGTACATGATTTATTTTCTTACACTAGCTTTTAAGAATAATTTTAATTTGGTGCATATAATTTCTTCCCTTCCTACCTTATCAATGAGAAATTAGCTGCTGTAGTTAGTAGCTTTCAGACTCTTTAATTATGCATCCTTTTCTAGCAAAGAAAACTTTATTCAGTACTTATTATTCGCTATTTTCTCCTTCTACTTCAGGAATAAGAGCTATGTGATATCCACCATCACTTTCTCTGGGTTGGACTAAAGTCTGATCTTTGAGGCATACATAAAGATGAATTTTCAGATCTCATTCTTTTACTGAACATATTTTTCTACTTACTTAAACACTATTAGAAATAGTCAATACAAGATTTTGCTGGTATCTTCTGTTTGTGTTTAAAAAAAGCCTTGTTATGAAATCAGATATTTGGAGACTTCCTTTTTTATCATTACAAATGAAAACACATGAATTCATTCTGCAGAATCTTATTCAGACTATGCTGGTGATTAAAAAATTAGGCACAGGATATTTTATTGAGGAGATAAATATTTTCTATTTCTAACCCAAAATTTTGAGAGGTTTGTATTTTTAATATAATATTTTTCATTTTGCCATTTTTATGTTTTTTTTTTCCCCAAACTGCATAGAATATTAGTCGTTAAGATCAACCAGTTGCAATTTTTTAATCAAATGAAAATAGAAAAGAGTCTCAGTCCCTGTCTTATCTAGGCATATGGGTCCATCTATTACAATTTGAGATATAAGCATATACTCTTAAACAGGCAACTGCTGCCTAAACTCTGATCTCCTGCAGATACAAATATCCTATCAGATTAAATGTAGAATTAAGGTTTAAGGGAAGAACGGATAAAACAGCAGAGGGAAAAAATATCTTTAACAGTATGATGTAAATCTAAGGGAAATGCTTATCTTCCTTCAGAAAACTCGTGAAAAAATAGCTGTCTTATGAAAAGGTAAAAGCTAGAATTTAGAATTTTTTCTGCTGGATATTTATACTCTCAGGACAAAAGCATGAGGAGGCACATAAATGTTCCCCAATCCCATGTTCCTGTAAAAGGGAAAACAGGAGCAGCCTTCAGGTCTCATGGATTATTCCCTGGCAGCATTGAACTTCCAGACGATTAAAGCAGCACAAAATTATCTTCAGTTAATCCCTCTGTTTATTCCTCACCCTCATATCCCAAGGAGGATTGGGAAGAAGATGTAAAAAATGAGTACTCTGGTTTGATAGAACGGCCAAAATGAAGGGCCAGACAGCAGCCCAGGTGTTTGAGTCAGTCTTTGCAGTAGCTCAGGACAGTATGAGCATGACAAGAGACTTTTCCCCAGAATCATATATGCACGTTCTATTCTAGTGGTACTTCCACCAGATTTGTTATTTTTTTTTTAATGGTTTGCTTGTTCTTTATGTATAATTGCTTACCTTCATTGCTTTTTTCTTCTTGAACTTTCTGTTTGTACCTTCTATTTTGTTTCCGCCTGCTTTTCAGTATCTTATTTATTCTCTTTTCTCCCATCTTTTCTACTCATCACACACACAAACACGTGCTTGCACAAGAGAGGTATATAATTTTCTTTTTCTTTTTTAATGATGGCAGTTAAAGGATGCTGAAGAAATGTCGTTGTCAGTGATGGCATCCTGGTTTCTCCTACAAGCATAGCACACTATGAATACCAATCACAACAATTAGCCATCTATGTGCATGACATCATCTGTCTGCTTATTTCAGAAAAACAAGCCTAGGTCATATATAATTGCCTCAAGATATCCTACTAAAGTACTGGTAAAATGTATGTTGAAAAGTAAATCTTGTTTCATAGTCCACTCATTTTCATTGTGTCTCTATAGTAATAAAAAAAAAAGGAGTTTGGGGATTTTTCAGGATTTTTGTGTTACACAAGTATCATTATGAAATTATTTAAATTTTGGCAACATGCTTGGATTTGAAAATATTTTCTGTATTCATGATGTTTGCAGATCTTTGGCACAAGTATGTGTTGTGTACTGTGCTGAGTGGTGCCTGATAAACAGCCAACACTAATGATAGCGTAATTTTGAAAGATTCATTTATTTTTCATAAGAGCGTGTAACTTCTTTCTTTAAAAAAATCAAAGAAAGATTAAAAATATTTCCCTATTTATAACAGTGCTATTATTTTAGCTGTCATGTTTTTTGATGGACTGACATATATTCATTAACATTTGTGTGCTTTTTTTTTTCCATCCATCTCTCTTCATCTCATGAAAAGCATATCTGGGTAAGTTAAAGCACCATGGCTGCTGAACATGTTCATTTTCGGCACCATGTTTTATTTCCTAATTTTTTGTTTTCTTTTTTTTTCTTTCTGTGACTCTTGTATATATGTACAAATCTCTGTAAAATAATCAAAACAAAACTTTCAAAATATTCAGACTATTTGCAATCCTTAAAAGCATACGCAAAATCAGCAATAACACACACAAATTCAGCCTTAACACAGTGGTTGACTGGTTGATTGGGGACAATTATGACACTTCTGTTTTTTAACAAAGGCAATGGGGGCTGTTTCTGAAACCAAGAATCACAAAACAGTAGAAGATCAGTGAGATTAAAGGCCTAAATTCACAGGTGGATGTAGGCATAAATTCTGTTGAGCTAAATCTCAGACAACAAAGTCCTAAGCACCTTTGTAGTCCAGGGTACACAAATCCCTTTTCCCATATGAGCCCATGTATTGCACATGTAGTGTCATAGTATTTTAATTTGTGCCTATGTAACTTCACTATTTTCTTTTCACCAGTTCATTTATATCATGTTAGAGGTTTTTTGGCCTTGCTAACCTGATATCAAGTTAAAAGAAGGCTTTTAACTCTGACACTTCTTCTTTTCTTTAATTCTTTTTTAATTTTTCTTTAATTCTACCTGTATCTTAAAAAGGAAAATTTCATGCATACAATATTTCTGACATATGTATGAACTATAACTCTCTAAAGCCTTTAAAACAGAAAAACTCAAAGAAAATGGGGATTATCAAATTAATTTAAAATCTATGATGATTGTGATATGACTTTACAAAAGCATATTTAAAAACGTTTAATCAACCTGGGAATATCAGGGGTTTCCAATGCATGTAGTAGAGTACATACAAGATTGCAAGATTATGTACTGGGCATCTGTTAATTTCATCTATTTTTTTAGGTTTTTTTTTAAATAATAGCTCTGCAGCTCTAATTTAAGGTTCAGATCTTAGTTTATCCTACTTGTTCAGAAAGTAGGATATGCTGAATTCTTAGCTTAATTCAGAAAAATGAGTAGCACCCTTCAGCTTGCATACACTTATCATGTGCACCTATATGGAATATACATATATAGAATCATTGCAGCATTATTAAATCTACTTTTCCAACCTGTGTTATCAGGGCTAATATCAAGCTAAGATTACACTTCCTTGATTTGCTGATTTAAAAAATATTTATTATTAACATCCTAATTTATGCCTAATAACATTTTAAAGCTATTCTTCTCCAAAAATTTCTTTAAGTAAGTTGAATATGCAAATTTTGTGAAAATGGGAATGGAACTTTACTACTTTCTCCTGATCTTCCTATTGTACCAAGTAACAAAAAGGAGAAAGAACGATGACTTTACACAATTTAAAAGCATATTCAAATGTTGAAATGATATCTTACCCCATTTCAATTAGTCCGGTCTTTACACATCAGCTAGACCTTTTTAGATTGATTAAACCAACTTTATATGGTGATATGAGTCTATTAGAGACTTACCAGGAAATTATAAGAAATGTATAAATGTACACAAAGATTTTAAAATGTAATTTTAAAGCCATTGGAAACCTGACTTGAATTGTACTTCAAAAATGTTTATAGTTTTTAAGAAGATAAATGGATAAAATACAATTTATATATATTAGATGTGTAACTTCATGATTGATTTATATAAATCCAGCTACATTACTTTGTCATATGCAGACTTTAGCTACGGGATTCTTGCCTCCTTTCATGCTTACAATCTTTAAAGTGACAATAGCAAAAATAAAAAGCCAAAGCCAACTTACTTTATTAGAAATGCTCTGTTCCAAATTTTGGAGTCTTTGGGTGTAAATATGTTGGATTTGGACATGCTGTACTGACTGTCATGCTACCAGAAAGACACAGATGTGTTTAATCTTAATTTTAATTCATAGGATTACTGAAATAAACAAAGAATATTTTGTCTACCTTTTGTGAAACCAGTCATGTATAAAATTTGCTTATAAAGTAGACATCTTACTGCTTAGGATAATAGTGATGGTGGTAGTAATAATAGTAATAATAATAATGGAAGGCCTACTAGTTTCCTTTACCAGGTATTACTCTTTCTTCTGCTCTCTTTCTGAGAAAACATCCATGAGTCAAAGCCATTTTGTAGGAATCTAAATCACCTGCCAGCCAGAAGCTCTAATTTTTCTGCTTTTACCATACTGCTAATATGATTTCACCATGCCTCATTTTGAGTTTATCTCACATTTGAATTAAAAATGTTATAATTTGCATCCCTGAGAACTCTTCATGTTCTAGAACTAACGAGGTAGATGATCTTATTGGCAGGAGTATAAAGATCTGTGTTGAAATATTATAAAAATTCAGATATCATCATGACAATGTCTGGATTTGGCTTGTACGCTATGCAGAGTGTTTGAGTGATGGGTATAGAACTGTTACTTCTTGGTGGCCTTGTGGCGAGGAGCTTCATATTCATAAAGAAAAATTGAATAGCATTGAATGACATGGTTTTAAAAACAAGTTCTTGTTAACTTCCCACGAGGTCTATATAAAGAATGTTCTCATCTTTTAAGCCAAGCACATTAATTTTTATGCAATGAATTGGTGAGGGCTGCTGATACAGATCGAGAATTTGCTCCGTGTAAGGGCAGAATGTAGAGGAAGCAGGAAATATTATGGATTATGACATAGTTTTCCCACAGTTTTCTCTCTCAGATTCATTCTTCCTTCCATTTGTTCCCATGCACCTGGGATGTCCAGATGGATACTGCAGCATTCCAGCCTCCATGGTATCAGACAGTTACACATTCATCTATTCAGCTATACGTTGCTCCTGTTGAACACAGTTTGAGATACTGAAGCAAAAGTAATAATCTTATAGTATGTTAATGATAATTTGGCCAGTCATAGAATCAAAGCATCATTATGGTTGGAAAAGACCTTGAAGATCATCAAGCCCAAACATAAACCATCAGCACCCTCCCTGCTAAACCATGTCCCTAAGCGCCTCAGCTACGTGTTTCTTGAACGCTGCCAGGACAGTGGCTCCACCACTTTCCTGGGCAGCCTGTCCCAAAGTTTCACCACTCTTTCCATGTAGAATTTTCTTCCTAATATCTATCCTGAATTCCTGGTTTGAGAAACAGTGATGCTAAAAAAATTGCTTTGAAGCACTCTCTCTAAAAAAGATAAATACAAGCATCTCTCAGATTTTGGATGACTACTAAGTGATGGCATTCATGAAATTTCCTTGCTTAATAAAACCAGACAGAGGGTGAGGAATATAAGTAATGACATAGTTTAAATGGCATATTACAGTTGTTTCCACAGTCTTCAGGAAGAGGATTTTCTTCTGCAGCAATAATAATGTTATCTTTAAAATATGACTTTAATTTGGAATTCAGTCCAGCAGTAGTATGGGGTTTAAAATAATGCAATTTAGAGTAAAGCCCAATTAATGTCAAGTCTTCCTTATCAGCTTGTTTTCATATCAGCTTGTTTTCACTAAAAAACTACATGAGCATGGAAATAATTACATTTTAATTCCCTACCTCCTTACTAAAGCAAAGTGGTCACATTATAACATGCAGTAAGTACTTTCCTGACAAACTCGTAGGAGAGGAATATTCCCACCTTCCCCAGTCACAGCTTCCAAATTCAGAGAACTGTATCATTCAGAGAACTCTGTTACTAAACCTTGCCTTTGTAGAGAAAGGGAGAGAGAGAGCAGTGAGCTCTATTTTGCTACTCATATATGTTTTTCATCTCTTCTTCCCCTTCTAATCAGTTGTTTTGTAAGGAAAAATACTGCAGGGGCCTGTTTGCAGTTCTAAAATATCCAAATTCTATTTTAAAATATTCAGATTACCAAATTCATATTCTGACAATTGTCAGTATTGATCAAAATACTGCATTAGTTATTCCACAGTGTGACCTTTCTGGCAGAATGGTTTGCTTTTTAGTTCATATCCAAAGATGAGAGTTTGCTGTGACCACCACCTGAAGATCTTCTTTTTCTTTCAGTCAAGAAGGAGAAAGTCCAGACTTTCTTTTCTGCTCTAGGAAATGAAGGTTCAGGTTATGTAGATCACTTAATGTTGCACATCAAAAAGTATCTGAAGACTACTGATAAAAAAAGAAAATGCAATTTATATAAAATTTAATATTAAATGAAGTTTCATATTAAATGTTTAAATGAAACTCTGTGGAAAGGAAATGTAAGTTCTAAAGTATAAAATTATTTTAAGGGAAATAAATAGTCTAAAAATCCTGCGTTCCACTGCATTAAGTGAGGCACAGGCCTTATGATGGCTGCATTCCCCATGCTGTGGATGTATGTAATGAAGTTCAGCCTTACATTAAATGCCTTTCGAAATGAGAATACTTTTTTCTTCTACTTCTCCAGACCCATTTGGATTATAAGTTTTCCTACGGTAGTCTTTGACTGCAGCGTTTATATAAAGCATGCCCTTTCTGGCCCAGTTACATTTCCTTCAGCCAGAATCAATACGAGAACCATATTTTGCATTAGTTCTGGGTGCCAAGCAATCTGTAAGTAGAAGTGCCTTCCTTTTATTTGTTTGAGAGGCACTCGAGTAACGCTGGGTCTCCAAACCAAGGCTCAGGCCAGTTCAGGTGTAAGAAGCCCCATGGAGCTCCCTAGAAACACCCACACGTAGCCGGGTGAGCACCCCCCAGGGAGCAGTCATGCTGCTGTGCTGGGCGGCTTCATCTGTGGCCTTGCATCAACCTTCAGTGGTTTTTCTCTTTGGGAATTTAGGATTCCCACACCTCCACCGGCTACTGGAGGTAACCTGTTGTCTATATACTCAGAGGATTTTATATTCCTATAGAAGAAACATAGCATTACAGAAGCTGTCTTTCTATCAACATACAGAGCAAGGCATTTAAAATAAACACGCAGAATTGCTATTTGGGTTCCACGTTTTGCAGAAAACAAATTCTCCCCGAGTCTGGCCCCTCAGCAGTGCCCGAGTGCCCGTAGGAGCGTGCCCTGCGAGCCGGGGGGCTGCATTGGTGCTGCGTGCCGGGACTGCGCAGGGCCTGTGCAGGAAGGGCTGCCGCGGCAGCAGTGCGTCGCCACGGCAGCTGTGGTTCACAAGGGCTGCAGCAATACGGGAGCAAAAATTGAGGCTATAATTCCAAGAGTTTCTTGTTATAAGGGGATGTAAGCAAATTTTAATGTTGCATTAGCATAGTACCCATCTAATTTGTTTTCCAGTACTGCCTGCTGCTGAGAGCAATCTTTTTTGTTTCTCTCAGCAGGAGGCAGCTAAAAGTACTTTGTTTAATATTAAAAAAAAGACTGCCTATTCTAGACTACCACAATGGCTTCTTTATTTCTGTTCTGCACTCCAGCAGCAGTCTGTTAGTCTAGGCAAATAATTTAGCATATTTAATGCAAAGATAGTTTCCTGATAGTTTAGCTGGCTGACCTGTACATAACTTTACCAAATACTTAGTTCTGCTGTATTAAAATTGTATTTTGAGCTTTGGGAACCACATATGTATTAAATGACTTTTTTTTTCTATAAACAATAAAAAAAAATAGTAAAGCTACATCCGGCTCTTAATTAGCCATGGATGATTTATTTAAGATGCAGAATATCTGCACTCAAGAGATCCCAGAACTGTGCATAGACAGTCCAGCAGAGTTTAGTGCTTCAAACACAAAGACCTCTTAGACCCTGTTACATCCCAATAGCTAAGGTAAGCTGAGGCCCAGGATTTGGCAGTTTCTGTCTAAATAAAGCCTTTATGGATCAGTATCTGAGCAGTTAAGCCAGTCCCTGGAGGAATCCCTGAGTTTTCTGCACGGCTGTGTCCAATAGTCTGTATTATCTGTGTGATCCTGTATTTTGGGCATCCCAATGCCCTATTGTTTCAGGTAAGGACAGAGAGAAACCACGCCTTTAATTTACTAGGTATTTAAAAGGAAGACAAAAATAAAGCAAGTAAAAGGAATCAAAAACAACTGGGCACAGAATGAGGAATGTGTTGTCTTTGTTGTTTTTTACAGCTCTTTTGAAACAAAAGGGTTACTAGCAAAAAGGCAAATCCTTTGCTGTTGTTACCCCTAACAGCAAGCTACAGTCGGGTCTGTGTCATCCCTATCCAGACCTGTGCACACTGAATATTTTTTGACCCGTTTTTAGGCATGAACTTCTGGAAGAAGCTCGGAGAAAGGGCTTGCCCTTCGCACAGTGGGATGGACCCACGGTGGTGGCCTGGCTGGAGGTAAGTGTTGCTCCTCTACCCCTGTTCCCTCTGGCATGAGCACTGAGCAGACATGGATGCTGGACAGTATGAATCAGAGACTAGAGATGACAAAAAAAAGATACAAAACTTCAGGGGGACAGGGACAGGAAGAAAAAGTTTCATTATCATGAGAATGTGGCCTATGCTGAAGCTGATATTGAACTCCCTGTTTCAGAAATCTCATAATTTCTCAGTCTTTAAATGTTTGTGGAATCTACAGCCTGCGTTGTATGTAGGATAGTGTGCAAATGAAGAAATAAAAATGAGCTGTTGAATTTTATTTGAGGTTAACAGAGTACCTACATCTTCAGAATTTTCAATGAATTTAAAGAACTTGCGACTTTCTCACCTCTTTCTCATTATGCTTTTACTTAGATATCATTCAAAACCAAAAGAACTGTTTCTTTAGGCTCTTTCACATGGGATGCGGGAGATCTATGTGGAAATATATTTGATTTGAATGCAGCAGAACCTTCATCTCTGAAATCTGATCTAGCTGCAGGGGCTCTCCTGTGTTTGGAGGGGATGGTCTGTCCTTATCTCACCTATTGCATCAATTCTACTTTTAGAGAAAATAAATAGTTGTTAGGAGAAGGTTGCAAAAAGAAAAATGGTTCTGGGATTTCAGCCCCAACTCTAGTAAGCGTACTATACAAAATAGCGTACACCAGAAGGCTTTGTAAATGACTCCCATATGCCAAATGAGAAGGACTTTTTCATTTTTCAGTCTCCAGGGATTGACTATTTCACAGGGATGTGAATCAGGAAAGAAAGTTAAGTTCTAATGTCCCATTCCTATTCTAACTGAAAGATAAAAGGGGGCAAAATCACTTTTTTTTTCTCTATTGAGAAGCCTGCCTAAACCCTTTCTGAACTCCTTCTTCCTGCCTCAGCTACCCTCTATATCTGAGTGAGCCATGACCACAGATATTTTATTCAGAAAAGCTATCTAACATGCTTGTCAAAAAGCCATGAACTGTTGTTTTAGGTAAAGAGACTATTAAAACAAACAAACAAACAAAAACTTATCCTGATTTTGAGGGGATTTTGCATTTGCATCATGTATTTTGCATTTGCATCATGTTGTCCTTGTTGAAGGCATAATGAAGATGCAGTGAAAACTGCAGAAAAGCATTTGGACATTACCTTGGAAAATGGCATGATGTCTTCCTTCCTTCAAAAGAAAAAATCTCTGCTAATAAGGAGGACTCAGTATACTGACTTGGCTGCTAAATGACTTTTTTTAGAAAATGTTGAGATTCTCTAAGAGCTAGATTTGTGTTAGTCAAGAGTGGTCACTACTACAGCTGAAGCTGATTGTCTGGAAAGGTTTGGGTTTGTTTGTTTGTTTTGCTTTGTTTTGTTTTTGCTGTAAAATAGGATATGCTTCCCGGGGTCTGAGAGAGGGGCCATAAACAGAAATTAGTGTATGTGAACTTCTCAGGAAATACGATGAAAACAGCACAGGAGTGCCTGTGAGGAAGTTTATATTATTGTCACATATTGAATGCAGGTTGCATACCTGGATTTATGGGTGATAAAATGCTGTGACGGCAGAAGTACTGAATTTACCCAATGAACTGATGTACACAGTTGGCAGATGGACACTCTGCATTTCATACCGTCTTGGGGAAAGCCTAATATGTGATCTTGCAATATAAAATCAAATTAACATGAAAAGAGCAAAAAGGTAAAGTTAAAATAGCGGATATGATTACTTTATGACATTTCCAAAATTTTTAGGGCTTAGCTTCTCCATCTTAGCATTTATTCTGGTTTTCTGCATGTAGCATAGGCATTGCTGAGGTACATTTTAAGTACTGAGTACTGCTTAAGTACTGCTTAATTTCTCAGATATCATGTTCTCTTTAGTAAGCCATTTTTAAGAGTAAACTCTGAAAATCATGTAAGCAGCTAATTTTGAGTGGCCTTTTGGGATGCATGGGGAGATGGAGGTCTTGGGGGTTTCACTGAGTTCATTCATATGATCCATATATGCTCTGAGGCAAGAGGGCAGGTGAGGGCTGCTCTCACGAAAGAAGTATCTTACTCTCCCAAGCTTCTCGCTCATCGGTTGTACCCTAGAGTTAAGCATCTTATTAGCTCTGCCTGTCTTTCTGATTATGTGATCCCTCAGTATGTCAGTGGCTGTGGCATTCACTGCTTAGGCCTTCTTTCTCTACAGCAGGATGAATTTCATTCTGTGACAAAAACCTCCCACCTGTATGTATCCCTACTGTGGAAATTATGTGCTTTGGGAGAAAAGATCTGTAGACCCTCACTGTCATAGGAATGAAGCAGCACAAGATGAGTAAGCAGAGGAAACCTAGCAAAATTCAGAGAGTAGGTGCCAGGCAAGGTTGCTGGAAGTGCTATCACTAACCTAAGCTTGTAAGACTAGGATAAGGAAAGGAAAAGCCTCAAGTGACAAGTATGAATCTACTGAATCCAGCGGTGACGTAACTGTACTCACATTTTGGTGGCAGGAATTTCTAGATGGAGATTTGCAGTAAGGCCTCCGATCTCACTAGGCTGGGCATCTGCTTATTTGTTTTTTAAAAAAAAAGAAATCTGAGAAGGACTGGAAATAGCATGGGAAAAGATAGAAAGCTATTTTAGCACTACAGTAAAAAAAAAAAAAAAAGTTAATAACATCCTATGCAGTGATTTCTATCTGTGGTAAGACTGTCAAACAACTTTCCAGCCATATTGATGTTTGTCAGTGTTTGCTCATGAAGGGCCCAGGAGAGGAGTAGTCCAAGTGACGGCGACTGACAGCTCTAAGAAGAGTTGAAAAAAATCCCTTGCTTTAAATTTCTGTTCACAATGAAAGAAACAAAGTGTTCATGTTCAGTCATGGCAATATCAAAGATTGGAAAGCAATGCCATATTTTTAAAAGATTATGATAATAATTCTCATTTGCGTGTATTATGATGCTTATTCAAGCTGCTGGATGCCTTGATGACTGATTTCGTGAAAGACAGCATGCCTGATGGCTTCCTTCTCTCCGCAGCTCTGGCTAGGAATGCCAGCTTGGTACGTCGCTGCCTGCCGCGCCAACGTCAAGAGCGGAGCTATTATGTCAGCTTTGTCTGATACGGAGATTCAGCGAGAAATTGGGATCAGCAATCCTCTACATCGCTTGAAACTCCGCCTAGCAATCCAGGAGATGGTATCTCTTACGAGTCCATCCGCACCTCCAACATCCAGAACAGTGAGTCATGTTCAACTAACTTTTCTTCCCTGCTTGCCTCTGTAAGAGTCTGCAGAAAGACTCCTACAGCACAAGAGTGGCTCATAGCTGGGAAAACACCCACTTCAAAATCAGTGCGAACCGTCCTGTAGAGGCAAGAACTACCTGCTTGTCACAGCCTTGATTGGTGATCGCTGATATTTTACCTTTAGTGCATATTCTGCTTTTTCAAATGTGCTTTTGATTAACCTTGATGTTACCCAAATGATCAATACTGAGCATCTTATTTGTAATTTTGCTTGTATTTTTTTTGCCTTTTTCTTCCTTCAAGTCACCTCTCACAATGAAATCAAATTATGTTTCTCACTCAGCCTTTTTCTGGTAGGGGAGGAGCATGTAGGAACACAGATCTCTCAAGATCTGTTTGTTGTGCCCCCTCTATTGCATCTTTTCAAAACATTACCTAGTCCAAATCTGCTGGCTTTAGTTTCTTCATGCTTCTTATTTCAAGAGCAGCAATAAATCAAGGTGGGAGAACTGGAAGGGAGCAGTGGAGGCCAGGCCTTCAGCAGAGAGGGGAGAGGAGAGAGGATGTCGTCAGAGAGAAAGGAAGATGAAGGAGAAACACAGAGCTACAGATCTGAAAGGAGAGAGGAAGGAGAAGTAAAAAAGTACACTGCAGAGGCATGAGAACGTGTGCACTGTAAACAGAAAGCACATTTTGTTGGACGGTGAAGAAAAACGGTGGGGAAATGTTGGGAAGAAAAAGAAACAAAGTAGTGAAAGAGGAATTTCATGAGAGCCAGGCAGTGGTGGCTCTAGTGGTGGCTATGAAAGAGGCAGCAGATTCTGAAGCAAAAATAAAAAATAAGGAAGAAAATGAGACTTGGTCAGAAATATAGCAAGAAGGTGAAGAATAAAGACTAGTACCCAAGTTGCACCACTCAGACTTCTAATACTGAGATAATAAAAATAATAATAATAATAATATTCTCATTTCCCCTCATCACTAACCTTCACTGAATTTATGAAAAATCTTCTGGTGGGAATTAGAGTTGAAATATCTTTAAGAGGTTTCAGCGTTCCATCCAGAATCACTGAGATACATAGGCAGTTGGGAAGCTGGGCAATAAAAAGTCTGATGTTCCTATCAAATAGTATTCTATTGTCACATTTCTAAGGTTCTTTAAAAATTATAGTTATTCATCTGTTACTTTCTTCCCACAGAATTGTTGTATATCTTATAACCATGGTAAGACTGTGAGCCATAATATAAGGGTTTTAGTTAAGCAAAGCATCATGAACTCAATGCAACTATGAATTAGTAAACAAATTTATTTCCTTGTTTTGCCGGGGGATTCAAAGCATAGGAGAATTGACACTTGTGACATGAGAAACCAATACATTCCAACTATAAATATTGTGGATAATTCTGCTTCATTTCTGCCCTTTCCATGAATAATTGGCTGCAGGGAGCTGCACTGCTGTGGAAAGTGTATTCCTGAATTCCAAGTCTTGCTGCATTCCTCTTGCTCCGAAAGAGTTAATTTACTTTTGCCTTCAGGAAAGCACAACACCTTTCACCCTATGTCTCCACAGCTTCCATTCCCCTTCCTTATCCCACTGTCCTAGCAATAATCCCATTGAAAACAATAGGATGGGGACAAGTCGTTCTACAAACGAATTGGCTTGACATTTTTGATTTCTCTTGACATACGTTGTGGGCAGTAATGTTTCTTTAGCTTACAGTATGATCGTGTGATGTGCACAGAATATTTAAACCTGAAAACCTTTCAGAAAGGAAACTTCCCTCTGGACAGAGTTATGACCAAGAGGTTGCATTTGCGGGTTGTGCGCGGAACCTGACTTCTAATTTTTGCTCTTTCCCTCGGGGGCGGTACTCTGACGGATTGAGCATTTCGCCCGCCGGAGCCAGCTGAAATAACGTGTGCGATGTGCGTCGGGAGGCGCCTGCCGAGCGGCGCGCGGGCGCGTGGCGAGAGGCGCTGCCCGCTGCCGCGCGGCAGAGGCCAGGCCGTGCCGTGCTGACGGTGATGCTATACGCTGTTAACTTACAGTGGTGCTGCCTTTCTTCTTTACCACTGCTTACCTATTGCGGATTGCACCTGCTTCCTGCGGGCCTTGTTCATAGCCCTCAGGCAATGTCTGGGTGACCCACGAAGAAATGGAAAACCTCGCTGCTCCGGCTAAAACGGTTAGTCTCTCCAGTTTCATTTAAATGTTCGGAGGGGGTTGGTGCCAGAAGTGAGATGTGTCTTCTTTTCCACCGATGCCATGTCACTTTCCCAAGCATGCAGTTAGAAAGACAAAAGCAGTAGTGAAACTGAATTTCAAGGACAATATATGTTATTTCTCTGCAGAAGACCATACAAGCTGTGCTGCAACTACAAAGCCTGTAGCAGCCTAAAAGCCGTACTGTGCTGCAGTCTTGTGGTACATTACAGCTTCACTGCCGGTGTGAAAGGAACTTGTAGTTGTTTCAGCTGCAACACATCTGTTCATCTGCTTCTTATGACACAAAGAAACAGCTCAAGAAAGGCTTGAGAAAGAGTGGTGCATAATCAACCACAATCCAGTGTTTTCGGTAGAGCTGAGTCTTCCACGTCCACCCCAGAGCATTCCTGTTCTTTGATTTAGGATATGCAGAGTGTGTCATTTATGTATTTTTGGCAAATCTCTCCTTGCTTCACTGCACATTAATAGATTTTAGTCAACAGCTCCAGATGTTTACATTGCCTTGGAACATAGGCTATTTTAAGTTTTGTTTTAGCAGTTCATTGTTTCATAACAACTCACTAGCAACAAAAAACAATGCACAGCGTGTGTGAAAACCCTATCTCTAGTTTCAAAAGCTTTGTGGTCAGCCTGATGGATAAATCGCAGAGGAAGGAGCTCGACTTAATTTTTAATGCAAGGCTGATTTCTTATCATTTTAACCTTCAGAAACATTCATAAAATAAATTGTCATCAATATGCTTTTTATATTGTTTTTGTGTGCTCATGTGTTTTACAACTAAGCTGTTTTTGAATTCTATTATTGTTGTTAAAGATAAATATCAATATAACAACACTCAATTGGCCCGAAATACAGCTGATCCTGGTTAACGGGCCAGGCAAAGCAATATATTTTTATCATTAAACAAATTATATTAAAAAGTCCCTTCTTTTACAATCTGTTCACAAAAACACAGCTTTTATTGTGCATGCTACAGAATTTAAGTAGAACCAACAAAGTTTCTCTAATGCTCAGCTTTGGAAAACAAATGACTGTTTTGATTGGGAAACTATAAAATGGGCTTGGGACAATGCTGTAAAGTTTCACCACGCAGTAAAGATTTTATACCTCAAAAGCCTAGCTAGATTTGCTTTACTAAGATTGTATGTTCTTCGCCTTAACTTGTATTTCTTCAGGTAATTTAGTCAGTCCAGAGCATTGCCACTGCCAAAATATCTGAGTTCAGATGTTTTATTGGCACATTTTACCTGCTTGTTTTCATTTGTTCTAAGATGACCGTATGCATGAAAACTGCATCTCCTTTTTAACTCTTTTTTATTGTCTTTTTACCTGCTTTACTAATTCCTTCCTGCTGATTACACAGAAAGAGTCTGAAGAAGGCAGCTGGGCTCAGGTATGACCCTTTCACATCACTTTTCAAATGGAAAACAAGTGATAGTGCAGTTCACATTGCATCAGTAGGAGCGGAGGAGTCTGGTGTGGTGACATTAGCACAAGGATTGAATTGTAATTAGTACATTTTACAATTGCTGTAATACAAATAAAATGATTTCTGGACAGCTTTGCTGGGTAAATCACAAAGAGGTACAAAGGGATTGCAAATATATTTCCAGAAGGAAATTATGCTGTACAGCATAATGAAATTGTTCTCTAATTGCTCTACAGTGTGATTTTCTCAGGGCCCCAATAGAGTCCATACTTAACAGGGCCATCCATTAAAGGTTTGTTAATGTTCCAGGAATTAGAAGGAATTAGAAAAGACAATCCAAGGAAATAGCTGCAAATATCTTATTATTGAAGCTGAGCAGCTCCATGGGCAGAAATACTCTAAAAGAATGAGGAAATTTGGAATTACCCAGATGCCAATGGAAAGCATTTTCCAGCTGTATCAGTCAGCAAGGAGCATACTGTTCCCATACATTCCTCTCGCAGGGTCTGTAGTGCTCTCCAAGCATGAGCATACACGATCTCATTCCTGTTATTTAGGGCATTCCTTTTCCCCCTAAAGTCCAGCAAGAACTAGAGCTGAGGGGGTTCTTTCTGGTCCGCTTATTGCCAAAGTCCCCTCCTAACTTCAACTGTCTGGTTTTCATTTGGAGTAGCGTCTGATAAAAAGTGGACACAACTAAGCTTTGAAGGGAGGCCTGAAGCCGATTCCTGAGTCAGGTCTCATGCAGGCACCTGCTTCCACCTGGCAGCTCCCGAGATGAGAAAGCGCTTCTGCATCAGGCCAGACTCATACTTACCCACACACTGGCTTCTTGGAAGTGTGTGGCTTGCTGCTATCTTGAAGAAGTAATTTACCGAGCTCTGCATTTGATGCGCTTAGCTTTGAGCTGGTTACAGTCTCAACCTTTGTCTCGGAAGGACTACGGGTGCGTAATCAGGAAGTGCATTAATGAGACCAGTCGTTAGATCTCACTGAGGAAATCAAAGCTCCCATTAAAGGCTGGCCCAAACTTCAGTTGCTTCACTGAGGCCAAGTCTGTGTTTCCAAATTGAAGCCTAGCACAAGTTCTCCAGGAGTCAGAGGTCCCTTGAAGATTTCTAGTTTGAAACTGTAACTTCTTACTACAACAATTTTTAACATTTTGCAAAGCCAGAAAACAGAATATAGCAAAGTAAAACCGTTGCTGTTAGTAACAAATATCTTACAGTGGTCTGCGACTCAAATGGTGCATATATTTTTATCTTCATTTCATGGAAGAGGCTTAAACAATCAAAACAAATTCTTCTCCTTTTTCTTCTGTAGACCCTGGCTTATGGCGATATGAACCACGAATGGATAGGTAACGAATGGCTCCCCAGTCTGGGCTTACCTCAGTACCGCAGTTATTTTATGGAGTGCCTGGTAGATGCGAGGATGTTAGATCATCTGACAAAGAAAGATCTGCGTGTGCACTTAAAAATGGTCGATAGCTTTCATCGGTATGTTTGCGTAACGACTACACGTTTACAGACTTCTATTTGCCTGATGTGGTGTTCAGTGCTGCCCAGAGTAAAAGCACTTAATTTTTCATGTTGATGCTTGGCCAACTGTGCAGACAGTAAGGGCCAACAATCAGACCCGAGAAAAGTTCCTTCAGAAAGAGCAACTACTGCACTGCAATTTTGTCTGTCGTAACTGCAAAT
>JAUBNY010000048.1:6451466-6461480 GCA_032275445.1 Crypturellus soui | reverse complement strand
TTTTTTTTCTCCAACTCTTACATAGATAAATTTTGGTTAAAAGGTAGTCAAGACATCTAGAAAGCTTTTATTAACCACAAGATAGTTTGCTTACTTTACCACAATATTTCCTAAAGTTTTCGCCTTCACTGGTTCCTTCTTTTCATTCAGAATCATCACTGTAAAAAAAGCAATAAAGGAAGAATCTGTAAGTAGCATATTTTTAGATGGAGGACTGCGTTTTACCCAATGGGACACACACTTAACCCATCTTTAAGAACTGTAATGCACCAAGCAACAAAATGAATTAAAAACTTCTGGGGTACCCAACTGGATAGACTCATGACCCTATTAATATTCAGACATAAGTACAATAAGCCTTAAATTTATAACACATATGCTTTGGAAGCAGAAATAGCACAAAAACAGACTGGGAAATAAAGAATTAAAATTAAAAAAAAAAATCTTCACACTGCAAAATGTAATCTTCCAAGTAACAAAGGACTTTCAAATACAAGACCAATATGACAAAAAGCAACACAAATAAGAACTTAAAGCTAAGATCCCTGGGAGCTGACCTAAATTATGTGAAAAATATGATTAGCAGTAAATAAATGTGCCTGTTCATCAAGAGCCCTCACTAGACCAAGAAAGACGTTCCCTGGCTGAGCACAGTTATTCTAGTCTAGCAGAAAGAGTAACTTGGGAATTACCCAGAGCCGCAGAGCAGGGTAAATAAAGCTAGAGCAGAGTGTGGAATCCAGACCTGCCCATCACTTTTAGTGAAATGATTATATCTTGATACAGAATACGTAGATTTTTTTGATAAAAAAAACACCGAAACAGCCTCTTCAATGAAGTCATCAAGGGCATAGGGAAGGAATCATAGAACAGTTACGCTACTCTTAAATATAGTCATCACCTCAGACTATGATAAATGGAGTTAAGCAAGAGCAAAATAACAACACTATGGAAAAATAGGGAGGGAACAAAGCAGGTTTATATGGATTTAACAATATATTTTTTAAAATTTGTCAAAGCAAAGAAAGCAATGCTCAGCTGGACCTAAATTACTACAGATAATCTCATAAAATCTCATAAAACATACTGTTTTAAATTAAGTTTCAAGGGCAGTGGTGAAAAGAGACAGACTTCTGACTAATGTCCTACTAGAAAACTCATGAGCAGAATCATGTCCTGTTCAGCTCAAGAAATGGGCAATTTCTCTTTCAGGCTGAAGTGACTCCTTCTGACAGAAGGGCAATTTTTAAGTAACAGAGGAACTGGCTCAGATACAGCAGAGTCCACAGACCCATTTTTAAAATTCAGCCATTTGGATGGAGTAACTGGGATAGGAAATGTAAGTCAAAAGGAGAAATGGGAGCTTAGAAAACAATTCTGTGAAAAACAGCAAGTATGGCAAGAATGAACCCAATTACAATCTGTGAACACAATTTTTTTCTTACATCTCTATAGCTAACATAAGAATATGACATCAAGTTAGATAAGCAGAATTTAGATACTGAACACAGGCTGAAACAAACCCACTCACATTTAGCTTTCAACAGCTTTCTCCTCCCCTATTTTTTCCTATTTTTCTCACAATGCTGAACAGATTATTGAAACTATTTTTGAAAGGTAGCAACTCTAGCATTTGTTCTTGAGTGCTGTATTTCAATGCACAAAAATTGAGGGAAGGTGGGTATTACAGCTATTCTGAATTACTGAAAAACTGACTTAAATCCACAACACACAGGATTTGTTACAGTTTGTGAACGACACATTGTAATTACCTGGAAAAGGTATAAGTAGCTCAGAGGGAAAGTACAATATATCTCACTTTAGGCAACAGAGCTAGAAATTAACATGGTATCTGGATTCACACTAAAACACAATTTACATCATGGCTAAATACTGTTTTTATAATATGCATTAAAAATTCATTAAATATATCAGTTTACTTCAGCAATATTATGACAGCAAATAATCTGGATATGTTATACATGATTTTGTTTAAAATATTTTTCTTACATATATGATGCAGTCACATTCTTCCACTTTTTCCTATTTAATACGATTCTGGACAAACATCATCGTTTCCTTTTGGTGCATGTTTTAACCTACTGCTTATCTTCATTCAGTAACTGTAAGTGCTAAAGTCCAGAGCTGTTAAAAATGATATTTTCTTTAAAGTTCATTTCTACTCATATTCATTAGAAGAAAAGTTAGCTAGGTTCTTTCTGCCAAAGGATGTGACAACTCTTCTTGAAGATGATTTAACCTTTGAAGAAATGCAATTAGTTTCTGGACCTCAAGTAACTCTTTAAATTTCTATTGAAACCAGAATTCCCAGGTATGAAAATATTTTAGAGTTCTTAATCCTCTGTCTGCACTCTCTGCATTCAAAAGCCTTCCAGACAACGAGAGCTTTCACTTTTCAGGCTGGTTCACAGCCTACCATTTCTCCCAGCTAGAAATTAAAATGCTTTACAAGGGCTGAAAGATCACATGCTTAACAGCTCCTTCCAGCTGTTATGAGCTCATGTACCTAAACATAAAGGCAAAATGGCTTTGATTTTAAAAAAGGAATGGAATGTGAGATGGGTTCAAACAGAACCTTGCCAGGTTGCCTTTTAGCTCACTTGACATATTTCTGAAGACACGGATTGTTTTTAGTAGGAATTCTCCTCATGAACTTCAGGATACTTCTTATATAAACACGTAGCGCCAAAAGAAAATCTAAACAGTATGTCTCTGAAACTCAGAAGTACACAACTACATTGCCAAAACCACAACTATTTCAGCTCTGAAAATACAGCTATGACAAAACACACTAAAAGTGCAAGTTATTGCAATTATGTGTCTGGTTATCATTCTCTCTGCTGTTGATGATTGTTTTTTAACACTTTTCTTCCTAATTTGCCAACATACAATTTTATTGCTGTTTCTCATTTAACATTACATGTGTGTAATTGTAGATAAGACCTTCAAACACTGTGTTTTTTCATATCTGTTATATACACTGTAGAGCTAATTGCTAGCCCTTTAACATAATAAAGATAACAGTAGCTGATCAATCATACTGAGTTTAATTCTGTTTTTCTTAAGCATAGTCATACCTCACAATGCACAAAAAAGGCAGCGCTTCCTGTTACAGGAAGGAGGAAAATTGGTTAATAAGGCTATAATGTACTTTCCCCACAAGGTATACAAATTAAAAAGTGCTTACTCAAGAATATAAGTAATCTCCTTTCCAAAAGGACATTTAACACAGCCTTACCGTTGTATCCTGGGACCGGTTTTCCTGCCTGCCCGGGTGGAGGCGATGTAGAATTCCCCAAACCAACGCAGGAAGCAGTAATTGCAGAGCCAGTCTCTGGTAAGAAAGAGAACACAAACGTGCCAGGTAAGACTGTTCTTAGTGTCAGTCGGGATTTATTGGTGCTAAGTTCTGCTCTACTACAGTGCATCGAAAGAAAATTCCCAGACAAGCAATGAAAGAGTCAGAATTTAGGAGCTTTGTATGTATGTATTATCTAATGAATATAAGCTCACCACAGAAACCTGAGCTCTGCAGAAAACTGCTTTTGACAGTCCATTTGACAGTAAACAGACAAAAATAAAAACATTCTGCGTTATAGCTGGTGCCTTACTCTGCTATAGGCAAGACGTTATCCCAGGCCAGTAAGATTCCTGCCTGCATCAAAACCATGACACAAATACCAGGTACAACAGATGTATTTAACAGGCCATTTCATAAGTCAATATCCTTGGGACAAACAAATTCCAGAAAAAAAAAATCCATTATTGCATTATTGATTGGTTACCTTGTAATGTAAGGTGCTATCAAAATATTAGGTATTCTGTTTTGCAGGTGAAAAGTTTGATCCACTCACAGTTTTGAAAGGTAGATACATGCCAAATTTCCACTATAATGCTGGTGAGGAAGGGCAGTGCCTCAAAGTTGGCTTTAAACAAAACAGATAGTCAGGAATAATTTTCTTACAATTCTGGAGGTCCCAGTGAGCATAGGTAGGTCAGACTTAAATTTTTAGTGCTGACAAAATAAATTCAAAGGCACTACTCTAAGGAATAGAAAGAAAACTATCACAAGCACAGAACAGCTGTTTTTATCTCCCTCACCAACAGAAATTAAAGAAAAATGCTAAGCTTTATTAACCACCACCGTTTAGAGATACTTTCCTTTTTCCCCCTCTTTTTTCTTTTTTTTTTTCCCCTTATTTCTTTATTTTTTTTGGTCAGAAGACAAATGCCTCCCGACTTTTAAAGCTTTGAACCTTTTGAACCTCTCTCTGACCGAGAGGAAGACGTCCCCTGGTCTAACAGCAGACAACTAAACTGGAGACCTGCTGTAAGGAGCCTCTGCTCCCTCCACGGAGCCCACGGGAGGCAGGTAGGGCTGGGAGCCCCACTGGCGTCAGAGACCCACTTCAGAACTGCTGGATGAGACACAGAGTCACAGAATGGCTGAGGTTGGCAGGGACCTCTGGAGATCATCTAGTCCAACACCCGGCTCCAGCAGGGACACCTAGAGCACGGGGCACAGGGTGGCATCCAGGCGGGTTTGGAAGGAACCTCCTTCGACGCCTGCCCATCCAGGTCAGTGCCGAGACCCGCCTGCGCGCTCCGAGGCATCCTGAACACCAACAGGAACAGCTGCTGCCATTGCCAAAGGAAAATTCTGGAAACAATGATTCTGTCATAAAAATGGGTAAGGAACCCGATCTACTACTAAGATCACGTATGATCTATAATTTGATGAAAATTCCTTATCGCAGAGGTCGCAAAATTAAAAAAAAAAAAAAAAAGATAAAATAAAACAAAACAAAACAAGCTGGGAGAGGTGGTGTCAGGATTGTGTCATCTCTGAAAATTAATTTGGACTCACTGGCTATTTAATAGTCTGCAAAAAAAACCCAATATAAATAAACAAAAAAGGAAACCTCCCCATACAGATTAGTCTCTATTTGTTCCTCTTTTTTGGATAATAGCAAATAAGACTGACCAAAAGGCTATTTATTCTAAACCACAATCACAAATTCTAAAACCAGTGATCAGGTCTTTATAATTGCAGCTATTTATTCTGCTGTCTTCTCAATGACCAGTGGATTTATGTTATTTTCGCATTCATCCAGCACTCTAATGGCTAGGTTGTAGGTTCAACTCCTGTGAGTCAGTCAGGCTTCTCATACATGTGAAAAAAAATCTGTTTTGTCAGTTCTTGGACGGGTTATTAATTGAGAGACAGAAGCTTAATCCCAGACATATCCTCTAGGTATTTTAGGTTAACAGCTCCTGAGCTCCCGAACACTAAAGATTCCCTTACACGGCAAGGGAACCAAGGAGTACTATCAAAGGGTAGCACATATCTGTGCTGTACTGTTTTTAGGTAATTACATTCACCCTCCAAACAAGACGCTGGACTGAAATATTAATTACCCAAATGTATCAGAAAAAAAGCAACCCCTTTCCACAATAACACTTTTTAATCGAGGAAGAGAAAACCCTGATCTGGAAGTAAAATTCAACTCAAAATCCTGCTGTAAAAGAAATCATTGCTGTTCAAGAGATGATAGAAAAAATAAGAGTGATGAGACTGTACTACATGGGCCTTTTTATCTTTCCAAGAGGTAGAGCAAATTAAGATGGGAGTATTTGATTTGAGTCAAGTCTGGTGTCTTCACAATTCAAGTCAGGATCTATATGCTGGTTGCAAGACTCAAGTTTGAAAGCAAACGCAGCAAGAGTTTGAAAAGGGGTATCACTTGTCAAACAGACGTTGTAACCCACCTACTCCTTTCATCAGGTTTCTGCAGGAACAAACAAACAGATATCCCTTTCACTTGCATGATGTGGTCTGGACGGGTTCCCAGTGCTAAAGTCTTAAAGAACTTGAATATTTTTACCATAATGTATAGAACAGTAGATTTGTCATCTACTCAGTCCCTTCTACAGATATTTAAGGAGCAAACCTTGCACACACTGTGCAAGGGATTAGCTCACCTTCTGCCTTTGGAAAGCTTTCTGGGACAACTGGACGAGAAAAATGATTTGCTTCTTTTTAACATCTTGTAATGTGACAATGAAATGGCTATTTAGAAAAGCAATGTTTCTCACTGTCACAGCAGTGTTTCACAATTAGTCCAATAACTACTCTCAACTTCCACTTTGACTTATAACGGAATAATATCTTTGATATTTACCTTTGAGTAAAATGAAGAGCACTTACACTGAGACTTGAAAGACTGAGCTTGTGAGAGACCATCTTCAAAATCAGAGTTGTTAAAGTGTCCCAAGTCTCTCCTTATGTTATGCTTCTGCTTTCTGAATAGGGGCTAATTAGAAATAAAATCAGCCTAAAATTTCAAAGACGTGACTTTTTTTTATACTACTCTGCATTCAAACAAAATAAATTTTAAGCAGCTTCAATATTATTGAGTTATACTGCACAGTTAATAAATAGTTTGAGACAGGCATGTTAGTGCATTTGTACCTCTGAAGGCAATTCCTATGTTAGAGAAAGTACTGCTAATTCAGAAGCAAAGACGACACTTGCTTAGCAGTATACAGAAGTCTATAAAAGTTTGTGTCAAATTTTATTTATCAGAATACCTCCATCTGACAATCTGCCCGACTTTTGAAAGTGTGCTCTGCCATGTAATGCAGAGTGTACCAACAGTACAGTAAGCTATGTGACCCTAATCTTCAAGTTTATCCCCTTCGATATTCAAATTTAATTCTAAAATAAATAGTTTTGAAAAGAAAATTCAAAACTTGACAGATGAACAGTACCCTGTAGCACTTACATTCCGGGTGCATTACAATTTCTATTGTCTTGCCTTATGTCCCTCAACATGAGATGTGCCCTGGCATACTGCTGCAACTTTAAACTTGTTCCAAAAGAAGGTGCACAGGGAAAAAGAAATTCTGTATTCTGAGTGATAATGCTACATTTAGCTGGGTTACTTCAAATTTATTAGGATGCAAAGGGGATAGATGGCACGTCTCCGCTTGAAGCATATTAAAGAGGTTGGATGTTGCTCTGCAGTGGGAGAGGAAGAGGAGAAGAAGAAGGAACAACTGTCATACATTAACACATTACTATATGCAGTAAAATACAAACCATTAAATCCCACTGTGGCAGTGCCACTTTGCACCATTCTCCTATCAAAGCTGCCAATTTTGGTCAAGGGAAATTAAAGGCATTGCAGGAGAGAGCACAGACAAAATGGGAAGGAGGGTCTTTAGGGAGGCAGAAGGCTTAGTCAGCACCCGATAACGCATCCCCCTGCACAGCACGAATGAAGCTCTGAGCAGGCTCCTTGCACATGCACGGGCACAGAGGGATCATTTTAATTCTGGAGGAGACGATGGAGCGAGGAATGCAAGGAAAGGGCACACGTTTTCCCAGGAAGGCAACAACTATTTGCGCATCCAGGAACAGAAAACTGCAGTACGAGATGAATTCTAAAACTCAAAAACTCCATCACAGCAAGCCATACTGCTTCCTTATAATGAAACCAAGTCTATGAATCACAGAAACAGACATCACAGAAAAAAATCTGAATAACTGGGTCCAAATAATCAAGGCACAGGAACGTACTGGTACCTCATTTCCTTCACCTTCTAACTTACAGCTTTGTAATGCAAAGAAGTCACATTTCCAAGCAGTTCTTTATCATCAGAAACAGAGCAAGTCTGCCTAGATGTTGCAGGCTGGACACCTAATTACCTCTGTAATTTTGTGCTAATCTGTCTTTGGAAAACTCTAGTGCAGCCACACCTCCAGCAAGGACTCAAAGACATCCACTGGGTAATTGTGTAATTTTGTCATGATGTTTTTTTCTCCCTTCAAGGAGATCTACACTCTCTGCACAGCTCCAGGTTGAGGCATGAGACATGATGAAGTGCTAATGCGTGGAAATACCAACTACACCTGGCTAGTGCAGAGTAATTAACTACAAATAGCCTGATCCTAACTATTCATCAACACTACAACAAGGAAGTGACATCTGGAGACTATTATCTCTGCACATTAAAGGAAACAGAAGGGAAGAGGTTGGATGATCCCGACAGAATATGATGTGTGATGCCGGGCTGACAACTGAAAGTGTGCCAAATAAAAACAAAAAACACAGTACAGATACACCACCCCTGTTAGTACATGTTGATATGTAGTGATTTTTGCCTTTTTAGGGCAAAGGCTACTGAAAATCATTTTTCAAATATTGTATCAAGAAATTCCCATCTATTTTACTTATTACATCTTCATTTTGTTTTGACCTGTGAAATAAAATTTACCGAAAGAGCTCACGTTTACTGAAATTCCAATCTTTTTCTATTCTATTTAGCACATATGTACATTAGCACTGTAGCACAAAAGAATAACAGAGAAATGAGAGAAGGCATGAGAAGACAGAGTGACTGAAGAATCTGCAGTACTGCAACTTTTTAAGGACCCTCTGATTCAGTTTTAACAACTATCAGAAAGCAAGTGTGAAGTTAAATCCAATTTACACATTAGGCACAATTAAGATTAGATTAAAGACAACCTGTCAAGTTAAATTGTAAAAACCTTTGCGGGCCAACAGTGAAACCTCGAAACCTCTGTCATATATCATTTTGGCTTTCATTTCAGCTCCTGTTTCGGAAGAATCGGTTAGATATAGTGGTAAAGTTCATGAACAGTGATGGTAATTATCATTTATTTTTCTTCCACCTGTCTATATTCTTAATTTATCCCTCTTTCATATTAAAACATTAAACATTAAAAACATTAAGTACTTAAGACTCTGAAATCAGATACCACAGAAAATAGCCAAATGGGACAAATATTGGACAGCCATATTGATTTTCATTATTCATCATATGAAGAAGGCTGTTCTTGCAATTCAAATGCACAATTGGAAGCTATTGTTTCATGGCTGACTCAATCTGATTAAAGTGCAGATCTGTGCAGACCGCTGCCAAAAAGAGAGAGCCTCGTTACCCCTCTACACCTTGGCCCTGAGTTTCCATCCTTCCAGCTTTTTCCAGCTGGAAAAAAGCTTTATGCTTTTTCCCGGCATAAAGATGCCCATGTTTTTACATGGAATTGCATGGAATTGATTTAGCCAGAAAACTCCATTTAATTCTTTCACCCGGGTTAGTTTTTGGCCCAATTACTCCCCTGATCTTGCTCTCCCTGGTGCCCACGGATACTAGGACAGGCCCGAGGGAGGAGGAGAAGGAGGATGAACACTCAGCAGTGATCTGCGCTCAGATAAGCTTTGACAGGTCACCAAACTATTCATCCAATTACATACTGTCAGTCTCAGTATGTTTCACTTTTAAAAAAGGAAGAGTGTCACAAGTATTTCCTCCTACATGTAGTTTGTCCATTTAGTCTAACTCGTGGTTCAAGATATCACTTTACAATTTAAACATCAGGCATGACACAGCTACACATTTAGAGGCTTCTATACACCAGGACACTTTTCTGATACATACCTTCAGTGACAGTTAGCTTTCTCAAAGCTCACCTGTGTTTTTGTAATGATTTAACTTTATTTCAGATTCTAACCTGCAGGGGTATCAATGAAAACCACCCACTCACCCCAGCTGAGACACAATTTTCACAATATAAAATGCTCCTATTTCTAAAATGGAACATCACACTATATTCAGCAAAATGTATTCTTTAATATTAATAACCAGCAAAATGCATTTGTTTAATATTAACAACATAAATTCAGATTAATAAAAAAAACATAGGCAAGCATTCCCATGTGGTGATGCACATGGACAGCATGGAGTATGAGCGCTGCAAACTCATTTGTATGGTCAAAAAATTATCATAAAGTTAATATTAACTTGACTGTGGAGTCACATTAATGTAACACCAGCTGCATAAAGCTATCCAGAAGCACAGTATTTATCTCTTTCCTTGCGAATGTACAGAATCACTGGAAAAACATGGGATAAGCTACAGATATTAGAAAATATGAAGCTTGTTTCTCAAAATAAAATCCATTT
>JAUBNY010000048.1:6402160-6417291 GCA_032275445.1 Crypturellus soui | reverse complement strand
CAATTCACCTTATAACGTCTATAGCACTGCCAGTACCTGACAAGACTAACAATTACCAACTGCAGGACTTTGCAGCATTCCCAGAGCTATTTAAAATTCAAGATAAATTAAGGCAAGCTGATGCAGTATATATACCTTGCTATACTCACAAAAAAAAAGGTGTTTCTTATTTCCTTCACTTAGATATCCCGATGAAATTCAAAGTCTGACCTTTCTTTCCAAAGAGTATCTCGAAGGCAGCTCCCCATTCCAAAGCCTTTAACTCTTTCTAGCCTTATCTTACCAGCATTGGGTCCTACACTGCAGCATCTAAATCAGCTCTCACAAAAGCCTAGTAAAAGGCTGTTTCTTTTCAAGAGCTTCAATTACATTTTGAGTTCAGCAGAATGTCATTCATCATAGCCGCTTATGCTTATGTCTTGAAAGTAATCTCAGTAACGTTAATTCACTCATCAAGAAAGCTTTACAATGTTACAAAATTAAGGTAAGTCTTTACCTTAATTTACATTGCAAATGTACATGTCCTCTAACACCTTCATCATACATCAAATTAATCAAAAATCGTTCAGAAAAAGAAAAAAGGCAATGTAAATTAGAATTTAATTCCTGACCTGTAGGTAGTATTCTATAGCTAACTGTGCAAAACACTTCCAGGTGACCTTGGGTAAAATCACTTTATCTGTTTTCATTTTCATGGGTGAAGCAAAGATTATGATTTCTTTGTTGTCTCCCTTTCTCTCTAAAGGAAAAGTCCATCGGGATTAATTAGTTAATATGTGTAAGGTATTCTAAAAATAAAAAAACACTAAATGATTTGTGCCACAACAACTTTCCTTTTTAAAGTTTAGCAGCCTTTTTTCCACATTTTCACAACTTGTTTAGAAAATGAAGGAAACAGTAAGAGGCAAAAACTTATTAGGTTGTTTTTAGTGTTCCCCGACACAATGTCACAATTCCAGAAAACCATCTGAGACATTTAACTGGTTTCTCTCTTGTTAAAATAAATATTGGGGGAGGAAGCAGGGTCAAGGAACACCATTTAAACTGGTAACTTTTTTAAAAAACTACTTCTTTACAGCTATTCAGAAAATTCAAGTCTTAAGAACATAAAGAGCACTTCCATATATTTTTGCATAAGTGAGATTTTCACAGACCTTGCAGACTTCACTCCGTTTACTGCTTTAGGCTTGTATGCCTAACCAAGGTGATGCAATGATACCTGCTACTACAGATGGCCTGAATGATTCAAGTGACTGACAAATTCTTACTACTTTATTTGTAAAAACATAAAGCAAATACACAAAGAGTTAGGGTGGACCATGTAGATTTTTGTATTCTTCAGGAAAATGCTGAGTAAAAAGCTAATTTTAAGGTAAGATTTGAGAGCAAAGGGTTGACAAACAGGAAAACAAAGTATGTTCTAAACAGAGGGCAGCATGATAAAATCAGGCTTCTTTAAAAAGCTCTAATATTGTATTTCAATGGCTGCTAAAAAATACTCTCAGCATAAAAACAGCACTTTGTTCACAGTTCAACACTGGATATTTTTGTCAAACTGGGACTGCTTCCCACATAAACAGAAATACCACCCTCATTGGAAAAAGTAAAAACATAAACCAAAAAACAAAACAAAACAAAAACCTTTGATATTGGTTCACATGGATAACTACCACAATGACTTTCGTTGTTCTAGATATTTGTTACCTTTGCATGATCGATGCGAACAGAAAGCTCTTTTGATGCAAATCCACCAAAAATAAGGCTATGGATGGCTCCTATTCTTGCACAAGCCAGCATACAGTACACTGTCTGTGGAATCATGGGCATGTAGATGACCACACGGTCTCCTTTCTCCACACCATGTTTCACCATGACATCAGCTAACTTGGAGACCTGTACTGACAAAATGGTTAGAACATATTAAAAGTCATTCCTCACAAAAACAGTTTTTATCCAATTAACAGAACCAAGACATTGAAGAGACATGTCAGTAATATACAGAAAGATGATGAATGAGGCAATCCAAATTCAATACACTTAGGGCCATTTCCTTTTTATAAAAATAAAACAAAGCAAAAAAACCTGCGCAAACAAACAAAATGAAAATGCACTAGAAGTGTTTTGCATATTATAACAAAAAATGTTATTTTTTTCAAAATTAAAATTTTGCAAATTTTAACCATTCACGCTTTTCACTTTTATCCAGATGATTGTATTTCTCAGTTTTAACTTTTCAAAAACTTACATAAAGAATTGCATAGCATGAATTCTGTCCTAATTAACTAAATTTGAAACATAAAGCCACGCACAAGGCAAGTTTTCCAATTTCCTGTCCTGCAAGGTTATAGACCTCTGAATACCTAACAAGAAATCCCATACCCTGAACCAATTGCTAATATAAATTTACAGGAGTGCATTTATTTAAGGTGTACATATATTTAAGAAACCTTTTTGTCCCCTCGCTTCCCCTTACCTATTTCTATTCTTGGTATGTAGAGACCTTAAGACAGACATGGCAGCAAAAGACTGGCATTGCAGAAATGGGACAGGTAAGAGCAGAGTCAGTAATTAGTTTGGTGCTTTCTGGTATGTTCACATTCAGCAAAAGTTGGGGCAACTCAAAACCTTAAAATTCTATCAATCAAATACGCATACTCAAGAAGAAAAAATGGTACTACCTCACTGCTCCTCTCTTCAGTGGGACCACATGTCCAGACTTAATGCAACCTGACCCAGCAACACCCACAAGCTCCAAATGCCTTACCCACATTACCATTAAGCATACAGCTCATCCACAATCAAACAAAGTGTATTCCTTTACTTCTGCCTGGGGATTTAAGAACGCAGAATATAAAGAATATAAAGAACACAGAAATACAGGCCCCTCACACAGGTATGCTTGCATCAGAGGTTAACAACACAGCTGCAAGACAGGGAATGTTTGTACGGCAGAGCCGTCATCATCCCAAGCTCCAAGCTCAGTAGAAACCAAGGTACCAGGTACAAGGTCTGAATTGTTTGCTAGGTCTCCTGTACTAATCCTCAATGATAAACAGAAGAAAATATTTTAAAATGTCGACCTGTTGATGTCTATCAATAGTCTAGGAAAATCTGACAGGCATGAAGACTATCACAAATAAGCTGGACCTGTACATGCACACAACTAGAATTCATAGCTGCATCACTGGCATCTACAGCCATTTCTAGGTATGACTGATACAACCATTGTAAACAAAGATAGTAACACGGCTTTCAAATGCCTTTCATGTACTTGCTATTACGAAAACATTAAAATTCTGCAAACTAATTTGGACACAGAGATAGCATCATCTGGCCCTCAATAGAGCTGAAGGGACTAAACTTTATCTTTGATGCTTGTGGACTCTCGAGCAGCCTGTTGACAGGAAGCCCAGAGGCAACTAAAACAGGATCTAATGAGTGATTCTCTATTTGTTACCGGTGTAGATGGTAAGCAATTAAAACCTGAACACAAGTACACAAGGACAAGGATTGTTATTAATGATAAAAAGGCAGCATTTGTGTGGTGAAGGAAAAGGGATCATTTCAAGAAATGAAATTCAGTAATAGAAGCTTTCCCCTATGCTTGTGTATAAGCAACAAAACTTCAGTGCTTTTCTGCACATTAACATACTTTAAGTAGGCGGAAGACAGTGAAGAGAGAGCGTGTCCTGAAGTGGTTTTTACTGAAACCTATCAAAGATCGGGATTTAAAGCAGAATATTTGCTGCAGGCAGGAACCACATGTCTTCCATGCATGCACACTGCTTACTTGTCTGCACTTAATCTCCCCAGTCAGGAGAGCCTAATGTCACCAAAGGCAATAACCCAATAAAGGGGTATTTCTAATTTTCCTCCTGTCCTTTCCCTCTTCCTCCTGACAGCTACAGAGTGTATGGACTACATGATATACAACAAAAACACTGTCTCCATCTGGAGCTCTTCGAAAGACTGTGAAACATCATGGAGCAGGTTTACTTTGTCCAAGAAATCATCCTTTCTGGAAGGAGAAAAAGTGACTTTTCATTAAACTATTAAAAGTCATAAAACTTCCAGTTTGGTGAAGACTACTGTCATTTGTGGTTTATATTAAGAGAGCACTTGTTATCACTCAATCTTTTACAGTTGCTATCTTCCTATCAGCATGCTATTTGTTTTGGATTTTTTGTGTGTGTTTTTTTTTTTTTCTTAAAAATTTAGGACTGCTTTACTGCTTTACTACATTTGCCACTTTAATAATTAAATCACTTCGGACTAAGCATATTAGAGGAAAGTGAGGTATACTTTCCATTTTGAAGTTCTGGACTTAAGTTACAAATCCCTTGTGTGTGCAGCTGCAATTTAGCCTGCCGCCTAACACAAGCTCTGCATTAGGTTCAGGTTTGGAGAAGTACGGGAGTTTTAAAGCAAATCACATGGGTACCCTAATGGTTTACTGAGAAGTTCTGGATCACACAAAAAGAATTTCAGAAGACACTAAAGGAGAAATTCCACCAGATTCTCAAAAGAGGCGTTTCAAACCCTACCGAGTTGGACAATAAACAGTTTTCACATGCTAACAAGTTCTGTGGATTCAGGGAGAGATGGGGGTTTAGTGGAAGGGTACAGGGGCTGAACCTTTTCCTTCCTGGCTTGGAGGATCAGCTGTGGACAGCCACCCCAAGAAGGAGTTGGGATGGGACAGCAATTCCATCACGCTTTCGAACGTGGCATGACTTCTAGTCCAACATGAAATTAATGCCAGTGCATCCACCGCAAGGACGAGGCAGATGCAGCAGGGGCAGGCACGAGCGGCAGCCTACGGCCTCCTGCCCCACTCCTACAGCGCTAAAGCTCCCCGGGGTATCCTCTGTGTGCACACTCTGAGTGGGGAAGGGAATGGAGCAGCAGTGAGGCAGTGGAAGGAAAAGCACAGCATTTCCCAGAGGAATTTGCACTAGGGAAGGGAAGATGTGTGTGATTCTGACAGCTTGGAACTGAGTTACGGGACATTCACTTAAAAAGGACCAAACAAGCTAGTCCAAAGCGAAAATCACAAGCCACAGAAGTGTCAGAAGCTTCAGCAGTTATTTCAGCACTGTTTGATTCACCCCTCTGCTTCTACTGCTCCAAATCACATGCTACTGTAAATGCTGCTGCTGCTGACATACTGCAGTACAACCATCTTCAGCCAGGGAAGATCAAATTCCAGCTTCTTTTCCAACTTTTGAGGTGTGGCGTGGAAGTCTTTTGTACGGAATCTGAAAACCTAAGACATCACTCTATACAAAGTCCTGATTAGCTTCACCCCTTATACAATACTGACTTTTTTTTTAAACTATCCCAGTGATATCACTCATTTCTTTTTAGAACATCCACTGAAGAAAATAATTTTAGATTTAAATAAGATCATGAAGAACACCATTAAATAAAAAGTCTACTATATGGTTTTATTAAGATAAAATTGCTTGACCAGACAAGCTGCTGTGCTGTCAGTCTCAGTAGGATTTTCCATCTGTATTCGAGGTTGGATTCTAAGGTACTTCTGAGAAAGAATGAAAAATAGTATCTAAGGAAAATTACTGCCTCTAGCTACAAAGCAATTGGTCATTTTTTCAAGGCAAAAGGAAAAGAAATGATGTGGAGTAAAGCACAGAGAATCAGTGAGATAACCAGAAACAGGACAGTCTGGATGAATCCTCAATCATACATATGAGGTGGGAGCAGAGCAGGACAGACAGAAACATAAACACCATGTGACAGTGGCCAATACAGATATTTCAGAAGATGCTTTTAGGCATGGAAAAACCTTCCTACATAAGAAATTAAACCTTAGGCCATCGTTTATAATGTGAAGCACTTCCTTACCCAAGAGTGTGTGGAGGCTGTTTGAAATAATCCTTTCAAGTTACTGCACGCAGAAGTTATTTATTATGATGCTGAATTCAACACATTAGATGTGCACTGATACTGAAAAGAACCTCAGAAAAGAATCATACTGCTTTTTTTTATATAAAATCTATCAACTGCTTAATTTAGTTTAGGCTGCTGACAACCGAATCAAATATTCAGTTACAATGAGTTAAATTTTCAAAAGAATGCAAGAGAGAACAGGGGGAAAAGAGCTTTGGGGAAGAATTTGGCAGTTTTAGAGAACTCTGTACACACACAAAACAAAAGTACAGAGTCTACAGCGTAAACATGATTACGTACATTGCCTTGGCCATACTGGTCAAGGCCTCCTTTCAATAGTGCTTATGTAACTCCTATTCTTGAAGAATAAAATTTTACAAATAATTTTATATTTCACTATAACTCACAGGTTGTATCAGTATTAAAATACTAGTTCCTGTATGGGTGGATGGGATTTACTGAGCACATGAAGGAACAGCACTGCCCAGAGCCGTGCGGGCTCCCGTTGTACCAGCACTGCCAGCACAACCAGAGGCTCGGGATTTCCCAGGACATTTGTCACAGATCAAAGCAGCCCTGGCAACCAGCAGTGGCAGCAGCAGCTGTCACAGCACCTCTCTCAACTACGGAGTGTCTTACATGGGCTAAAAACAAATGAAGTTGGAGGTGGGTTATAGACTTTGAGTGACTCAGGAGCAGTCTACCTGTACTGCTTCAACGGAGCAGTTCTACAGACCTCCTAACCTGCATGCGTGTGAGGAGCTGCTTTCTGAAGCAAACACGTAACTCCTCACCGAGACAAACAATACAACTTCCCCTTGAATTTAAAAGCCAAACGAGAGCGTAGCAACTGCAAATTGCCAAAAATAATTTATGCAGAGATACTCATTTTCAGATGCAAAACGAAGCCATAAATGCTAATGTTATTATGATTCCATGTATCCAGGCTCCACAATAAGCCTGTTAAAAGAGATATCGCTAATTACTTGCAAATCCATCTTTTTTCTTCTCCGATGTATGGCTTGGATGCAATTTGTTAACTTCTCTATTCCTCCTAAACTCAGCGTCTTAATCTGGTGTTTAATCTAAGTGTTTCTTGGCTCAGATCTAATATTATGCAAAATCTTTTGCCTTTCATTACTGCTCATCTTACATTTTATTCTTTTTCAACCTTTGGCTACACCAAAGAAAATTATTCCATTTTTAACTCAGTTGCTTGTTTTTTTATAACCAGACTCTCAACAACTCCTCCAAAGATACTTTTTCATTATTTTGACTGAAACTAAAAAAAGAAAAAATTAACTAATGGGCTTCCAGTCTCCATTCCATATCTTCCTAGATACCTAGAGAAAACATTGCTGTAAATGACATCTTACATTTCTTATTATGCCTCATTTTTTTTCTACTAATTCATTCTTAAGTATGCAAATTCAAGTTTCTAACCACTAACCCAAGTTAGGATAATTTGACCTAATGTCTTTTCCTTCTTATCTTCTTTTTCAGATGTTTGCCATCTCCACATCTTTTTTAGCTTATCATACCTTTCTTGATATGAAAGAAAACATGTCGCTGCCATGTCTGTAAGAACTAATGTGTGTTTTCCTCTATAATGTTCATCCAGCCATGGGAAGCTTCCTTCTTGTTTTAAATTGGCTCATTGTTTTTTCCAGCACAGATCAAAGTGCAGGAGTGATTTGATTACTCCAACAGATGCGTCTTCAAAGTGTAATTCACCACTGCAAAACTTTTCAGTATAATTTACAGCACAAAATTATACACTGAAAAGGAGATATAAACAAAGGCATGGTATTTTCAGGAAAATCAGACCTTAATGTAGTGACTCAACACCTGAGTGATCAAAGAACCATTTCCAGTTTTGTTAAAATTTCTGCATGTTAAAATCTAATTAAGTAACACTAACTAGTCAACTTCCCAACACAACAAAACCTAAGAATCCAAACCCTGTTATTATCTCAGAGCCTTCTGACATGAAATACACTTATTACTCTAGCAGCCAGTCTTCTACAAACTCAAGCTTTCACTTGTTTCTTTTTGTGAGTGGTTTATTTTCTTCCAGAATATCAATGAAAACAAAAGGCTTTGGGTTTTCTTTTTAACTTCAGTTGCAGCAGCCCTGAAGAAGATGTAAAGAAATACATACAATATACACAGATAAGCTTTGCATATGTGTGTATTCTGAAATATCCTGCAAATGTACTGGTTTCTTTTTTAGCCAGTGAAGAAGTCCAAGACAACATCAAAAGGATAACTTAAAAATTACAGACTTCCTGAGTACATAGTTCAGCCCCACACCCCCTAAGGAGTTGCGTTATGTTCAGCCAAGCACCTATGTCTTCTCCCCCTATCCCAATCTCCTTGATCCTGGAGCAGATGAGACACAAAACTCGACGTCTTCCCATGCGGCTCCCCATTGTTACCCTATCTAACTACTATTGATTGCATCTACAAATTCCTCTTGTATCACCGAAAGCCCAAAAGGATTCATCACTTCAAATGCTCCTCTTGCTCACAGAGGCATTTTGAAGGGACAGCCTCTCTGATCAGACATTCTTAGCCAAATAATGGTTTATTGACCAGACAGACTACAAAACCTTCATTAGATGTAGAGAGTCCCACCTACAGCCTGCACACAAATGTCTGGCCATTTCAAAACGGGAAGCCAATGCTTGAAAGACAGTGAGAAGCTTCCTAAACCTCCAGGCTACTACTGAAACTATTCATAACTTTTGGTCATGTCTGATCTACACTGTTACCAACCTAAGGAATGTGCAAAGCATGGAAAGGACCTTTCAAAACTACTGCTCTGAACAGGCTGACAGTGGCAAGCAACGATTTGCTCACTGTAACCCCCTACTTCCTAGTAGTCTGGTGGACCTTTTCCAGAATCTCTCCCGATCCCTACAAGATCTAGGACACAAAATATACCAGCCCACATCTTTCTCATTTTCAGCAAATGTCTTTGCGAAGATACTTGTTATCTAGTCTCTAATAATGAAAAGAACAGTAACTGAATTAAATAAAGCCCACAGGAGTAAACCAGGAAACTTCCACAGACTAATACTAATCTCAGCTCCTGCCTTTCACAATCATATATTGATTAAAGAAAATAACAAACTGTACAGAATTTAAAAGTAATACTTAGATAGAACTCTGCTATCAGCAAAGTTATGATGATTTCCAAATGAATTTTGCTAAATATCCACAGACAAATTCAAACCCACTTGGTTTGATGTGCTACAGTAAGAAAGACAGGGGAAAGAATGTATAAGTCAACTAGCACAAACTTCTTCATTATATAAAAATCTTCCACATCCCAAAGCATTTAACATGTTTGGTGATAACACATAGTCACAAACTAGGAAACCACAAAAGAAAGACTTTATAGGAACAAGAAATTTAAATAGTGAAATGAGGGATGCATTTCAAATAATTTTTAGAGAAAATTTCTGCAGAGCACTAAGTAGTGCAGTACTGAACATAATTTAACGTAAAAATGACATTTCCTTTAAAATAAAATAAATACGTATTTTATACATGTGAATGAGTGTGTGCCTGCATGCATGTACATAAATGTGATTAAATGATTATCTGGGCACTTTTGGAGATTGTTAATTTCTCAAAGCTCTTCCTTACTTCAGCTGTTCTGACTCTAGCACGTCACATTGTAGTGAACCTTTAAGTTCATTTTTGGAGTTGTTAAGTTCACAAAAAAAGGTGAGGGGTAATTTTGTTTTCATCCTTTTCCTTTATTGATAAAAGAGTAGAGTAGAAATATAGCAATGTTTGTAGCTGCTGATTTCTCTTTTCTCACCATGGTGAAAGACAACCTCACACACTGATCCACTGTATTGTAAACCCCATTGCATATTTTAAGCATTTCCACATTACCCTGGACACTATGTGTATATTTGAATCAGTGTGTTTCATTCACTCTAATGCATTTTGTGCACTGAAATACATTAAAGAAGAATATGTGTCTGGTCCAATATTTATTCGTACACAGCACACACAGAATCATAGAATGGCTGAGGTTAGAAGGGACCTCCAGAGATCATCTAGTCCAACCCCTCTGTTCCAACAGGGACACCTAGAGCATAGGGCACAGGGTGGCATCCAGGCGGGTTTGGAAGATCTCCAGGGAAAGAGACTCCACAACCTCTGGGCAGCCTGTTCCAGGGCTCTGTACAGGGGGTTATTTTCAAACCTACCTGTTCAAGAAGTTCCTTATATGTTATTTTTTCTTTGGTATTTGTTACAGGGCTGTCATAAATGATGGCAGTGTGTTCTCCTTGTCCATTCTCAACGTGACGGTCTACAGCATTGTAACAAATATTCAGCTCACCGTCTACAAACCTAAAAAGGAATTAGGATGGGATATATAACAGAAAGCTTTCCAAACTAGTAAAACTTTTTTTTCATAAAGAATGATAGCATTCATTTGAAGCATATAGTTCATAAAATATTGTACTCAGTTCAGAAAGGCATTTTTCATTCTATAACCCAGCAATAAGACTATTAGCAAAACTAGTAAGATACTGCAGCCTTGTTGAGCTCACTAAGAACGTGCTTGATTTAACTTATTTTGCATTAATCATTCCAATTTTTAAAATCAGGATTTCAGTGAATAAAATATATGTTCACATAAAATTATTTCACATTAAGAAAATATATTACTAGGCTACTTTCTATTGACGTGCACACATATTTTAGGCAGAACGCGGTCGTAACTTAGAACGTTCTTATTCACTTCTTGGCAGTAACAGTCAAACAAGCAAGCATCTGTAGCTAAGTGAAACTGACCCAAATCGCTATAAAACCTTATAAATTTGTCTGACTTTCATAACACATTTGACATTAGCATGTTTCATATCAGTGTTTCAAAATTCCCTGTAGTGTGAGTCATAGTCTCTTCACCAGCCAGACATTTACAGAAAACGTTCATCTTTTAATTAAAAAGGATTTCACACACTTGGTTTTCATTTTCATTGTAGCTTTCCAGACAAAAAAAAAAAAAGTGAAAATTCTGGTATAACATAATCCTCCAGAAAACACGGAAGGCACCAGATACAGAGATTCTGTTAACTCAGAGACGACACAACCTGAACAGTAAAGTTCACTCCTTGAAGCAGCAGCCTCCCTTGGCTGTTTTTTTTCCCCTCTCTCTGAGCAACACACAGCAACACCCACAAAAAAATATAGTGGAGATTTTCCAGCACTCTGTGGGGTGCTCATAATGATAATGTAACTGGATACAAGAACAGACAGCTTAAAAGTGACCCACTAGTAGCTAGAAGGAATATTTTGTTATTCTTCTTTCCTGTCTAGTAAAGAACAATTCCAAATTACGAAATTTGATATATTATTCATATATCCATATGCAAAGATACTATAGCATAGGCTCTGTGGTCATAGGCTCTCTGATCAAACCAGTTAGAGCATCAGGGTGCATCAGGCTCTTACTGAAATCTTCTATACTGCCACTCATACGGAGAGGTGGAGACAAGGAATGTAACAAGCACATTTGGTATTACAAACTCTTCCCTGCAGAAGAAAACTATGTGAATAATAAAGGACTGTGAGTTGTTTCACCTACTAGTGTGAAATTCTGCACTCCTCTTGTATAATCGGTGCAGGATTAAAGACATCAATTGATTTTTACATCAGAACATAATGGAATAGTATAAGCAAAGCCCTAGGAGATGGCCATACCTGGGTTATTATGCATGAATTCTTACAGATGTTCAAAAATACCACACCTCAGCTTCTCCCAGTGACCTATATGAGATCAATATTACCCAATCAATTTTTAACGACTGCATGCCAAAAAGTGCATGAAAAATGTGTGACTGCAGCTGGCAAGCAAACCTAAAGGCACATGGGCCCCGTGAAAAGAGCTCTGCCCAGCTCTGGGACAGAGACAACGGCTGGTACAGGAGCAGAGGAAGCAGAATGCACCTACTGGGACTAGCGCTGCAAGACCTTTACTTGCCCACTGTAACACAAGGAGAGCCTAAAATCCTGCATTCCGACTGGAAAAGCTCCCTAGCTTCGAAAAGCTCTCTCACTTTTCTGCAAATTTCAGTTGATCCAACAACTCCCAAAGATAGAAAAACCTGTAAGGAACTACCACTTGCTTGAATAAGCCCTAGTTCAGGGAGCAGGACAAAAAGAAAAAAGAGAGAGAAAGAAAGAAAAAGTGAAACCACTGAAACCAGGAGCCAATTGGAATAAGGACACTAAGAACACACTCCTGTTTAAAACTGAAGCCTTCAATCTAGAGCTGAAAGTCAAGCAGACTGAAGAAAGATCAGAGATGGATCGGCAGAATGTTTATAAGGGCCGCCAGTAAATCTTGCCATAATAAGCAAGGCTTTAAAATGCTAATCTGTTGCTAACCAAATATTTATCTCAATAAGGCTTATGAACTGAATTCAAGTCTAAGGATTGCTGCTTCGGGCTACATTGTTAATGCTGAGAAATCAAAAGTTAAGAATATTCAACAAAAGGAGTACAAGAAATTAGGAAAAGAAAATAACAACAATACAATACAATACAATACAATACAAACAGCAATACAATAGCAATAACAAACAATAGCAACCGTAATACATAGAAAATACTGGATTCAGTTCAATAGCACTCTGTTCAAAGAACGCTTTCAATGATCACTAATGCTACTGTGGCAGAAAATAGCACAAGCCCTCCTGCCATAATCACAGCAGAATTTAAAAATCAATATAATATCAAAGCAACTATCACCACAGCAGAGTGTTAAACCAATATTCTGCTGAACTCTATCTATCCTTTTGGCATGTTTTTTTTCCCCTTGAGGAATAAACATCTACCACCTATGACTTGGCTTTTTTTTTATTTATTTACTACACCCAGTATTTTCAGGATGTGACAAGAGCCTACTTGCTAGTAATGAAGCAAATAAAGTAGTAAAATAAAGTATTTCACGTTAACTGCAAGACATTTGAAACCCTGGCCATATAATGCAGGCCAGGTACAAATTTCCCTGAAATGATCTGGTTATTCAACCTGTTTGGTCACATTGACAATACAGCCAAACAGTGTTAGGCAAAATGACTGCAATATTACATATTTACATCTAACTGATCCAGCCACATTCTTTTTTTTTTTAAGTTTGGGTAACACCTGCATAGCAATCAGTGCAACATTCCTAGAAGTTCAAAAGTGATTTTATACCATGCTAGGTCTTAGAATCACAGAAAAACAGCTCTTGCACAACTGCCCTCTCCTGCGTCAGTCAAGAGGGATAGTATTTCTGCCACTCCTAGGAAGGGAATTCTGCAAGATCCCCAACTGTCCCCCAAAGTCTCCTTTCTGGTGTCTAAAAACTACCTGCCCCTTTCTGGGCATCTTCAACTGAAGTAAATTGTATCCAAAAATACATGAAAAATATCTGTTCCCAGGTTTGGCATCCAGAACCAGAGATACATAAAATCAGTGGTCAGTTACTAACTCAACTAATAAAATAAAATGTCTCTGAAACTTACACTACCTCAAGCAGCTCACACACAAATTTATTAACAATATTTTTAACGGTCTCCAGAAATGGCTCCCAAGAGAAACCTTTGGAAGCAGAACCAGACCTTCACCTTCACGCTGGCACACCAGTGAACTCTGCTTTATTTGACAGCCTGGCTTGTCTTCACTTCTGTGCTCAGTCCTCCCCTTTTTCCCCCCACATGTCATCTCAAAGATCCTCTCAGACTCTCAGTCTTGTATTTAAGTCTTTTCCTCAAGGCGTTTATCTATCAGCTCGTCCTGCCTAGCACATGCTCGCTTTGAACTCCAATTTCAAAGGTATTCAATGCATGGTACCACCATCACTTACTATGAACTTAAATTTAAACTTTTTTTTTAATGAAAAACAAAAGGTTATACACTACAACATTAAAGAAGATTACCCAATTTTGAACTACCTAATGCTCTGTTATCTACAACTGAGCAATACTCAAAATACAAACAATAATTAGGATCTAATATTGAGTCTTTAGAGACTTGCATCTTTGCATACTTTCAGGCCAGAAAAACCTAGGTGCTCTAGATAAATTCTCTATTAATGAAACAACATTACAACATTTGTTTGACAGGCTCTGTTTGGGAAAAAACCGCTCACTAGCACTTTTGTATTTCTCTTCCTTGGTTGTTAAAGGTAACTATCACATCAACTTTTCACTGCGTGCCCTCCTGAAACAGCACCACGAGGTTAGAAGTCAAAAGTCGAAGTCTGTGGACCACGGGTGGCCTCAGCGACCCCCTCCAAGGCTTCCGACAGCGCTGCTGGCTTAAAGGGGTTTGTGCTGTTTAATTAATGTGTGGCTTAAGACAACGGAGCTGCCGAGCAGCAGTCTCCAGCCACCACCAGCTCCTCCCTCCAGGTTCTGTAACTCTTCACGCCAGCAGATGTGAGCACTATTCCGATTTTTCAATGTATTTTGAGACTGACATTCTTAAATTTAAAATATATATATGAAAAACGCACAGGCTCTCAATCCAGCAAAGATGATCCCCAGTCTGCCTTGACTTATCCTCCCATTAGCTTGCCCTTGAGGATACATGGGAATCTCGATGTGGACGTGGTGAGAAGAGGGAGCTGTTGCTAAACACAAAACCTTGGTGACCAAGACATCTTCGGGCAGGTCCGACCCCGAGGTTTACGTGGACGCAGCTCCCCTTGGCACCAGGAACGCGCTGCCTTGGCCCAGGGCCGCCTCAACTTGCTTTCTAGACCGAGCCCCACTTCACACACAGTTCCCGGGACTTCTCCGCCCTGGGTAATTCTGCTCCCTGACACTTCCCTCTCCTCCCGCTCCCTCCGGGACGCATGGGGACACAGGCCCGACCCCGCTACCCCCCAGGGCCATTTCTCTCTCCCCCACACCCCACTTTAATTATTAACCTGGCGAGGGCTTAATCATTAACCCCCTTCGCCCCCGCCGCGCGCAGGCAGCTCCCCACGGGCCACGCTGGGGGTGAGACCCCCCAAGCCCCGCGCGCTCCGCGCCGCTCCGGGGGCCGCGGCCGCCACTCACCAGGCGGCGCCGCCCGCTCCGCGCCTCTCCAGCGCCCTGGCCCAGGGCTTGCGCCACGCGAGGCGCCGCGCGGCCGCTGCCCACAGCTCCGCGGGCTCGCGCACCCCGCGCGCGAACGCCTCCTCGTAGCCGCCGGCC
>JAUBNY010000048.1:6363902-6378816 GCA_032275445.1 Crypturellus soui | reverse complement strand
CGTGTGCAGGGGGGTTGGACTAGATGACCTCTAGAGGTCCCTTCCAACCTTAGGCATTCTGTGATTCTATGAAAGTCTCCTTTTGAATGCTTTTTGTGGCTTCAATAGTATAAAATTAGTCAAACTAGCAATTGAACTCCTATTAACATACTCCCCAGTGTAATATACGCAAACTTAGAGATGTACCTATAGCTATACTAAAAGTGATGAAATGGGCCATTGCAGCATTTCATGCTTCAAACACATACCAACACTTAGAGCACAAATGCCATAAATAAGAAGTTATTTTACTGTGGTAGCTCCTAATCCCAGGCCAGTGTCTCTAAATTTCATTTTCAGGCATTATTTTTTATTACCATAATAGATGCATTAGTAGTAATTATTTTATCAGAGTGCTATATATTCAGCTATTACACATAACCATGTGTATGTACACATCTATTTCACTCAGGAAAGAGAAATTCAGAAGACTAAACTGAATTTAACATCTCTTTGTACAATGTAACAGCTGGTTCTACGTTACCATAGGGTTCAAGTCACTGTTGAATTATTCAATGATGATTTTTACTGTAGGAACTTTCATTTACATTACTACTAGGTTTTCTTTTGACAAATAGCTATGGCCCTACTACCTCTTTTCTTAATTAGAAAAGTAATTTTATTTTCTTATCCGTTGGTCATGACAACGATGCATATCATTTCCCTTGTCTCTCTTCTGTAAAAGCATTTTTCCCCTCACACTTTCCTCTTGGTTTTCTTAATCTTATTAAAGATTTATGCCAATGACTTCTTAAATCATTCTCAGATTATATATACTTCTTCATCAATTCCTGTTTCTTTTTAACCATACCATCTTGAACTTAAAGAAATAATCTGTGTGGGAGTGCTAAGATGTTTTTTTAAAATCTTGCTTATCTGGAAAAATCAGGTACTCACTTGAGCTTGAACATGCCTGACTGCTTTCAGACATCCATGTCATCTCATACATGATCAGGAAAATGATCATGATATGCACTTATATAGAATCATGTTCAAATGTTAAACCAGGGGTTGGATATCCTCCTGGCCATCTGCAAAGTTTTAAACCTATAGATGTAACTTCAGAGCTCTCATTAATCCTTTGTTGATATTCATTACAACTTGGTCACCAAAATAAAACCTGGACATGTCAAGGAATATAATAATGGATAAAACTAAAATTTAATGAATTTTAGTTTAGAAACTATATAGTACCATTTTAACTGTACTAATTCTTTGATCAGACTGTTAAAAATTTAATTAAATTAGCAATAAGTTATTCTTGTCTATGACTATAAGGTGCTGCCTTTTGCCCACAAAGAGATTTTGAGTGCAGCAAGTTGTTGGGAACCCAAGGCATCTGCTCTGTGACTTGGATGCAGCAGATAAGGAGTTTGGGACTGTGAGGAGGCAAACTGCTGGAAATAAGGTGTACTGTTGTGGGGTAAAGGGAGGGAAGTACTACTGCCATCTTTAAGCTTACAAAAATAACTTCTATTTTTTATTTTTATATATATAGTATATTATATATATATATGCAAATATATATATATTTGAAGAGAGAGATTGTAACACATTGTCAAAGTAACAAAAGCCCTTTTCTTCAATAACCACAGAAAAGCATTGTATCTAATAAGAGCATTCAGACCTAAGATATGAATTATAAAGTGACTGTAAGGAAAGGCGAGGTGGTAATAATTCATGTTGTTTTGCTGACAGGCAGCCTCACAGCCTGCCCTGCCAATCACCAAGAATAACAGCAGACAGTCAGCAAGGAGAACTGATTACAAGCAGTGAAAGGTAAGGACACAGAGTGTGTTCCTTTGCTAGGATTCCTGGCTCCTGAAATGCTGAATATTCAGGTTATCATTGTTGTTCACATACTTGAAGTGAAATATATAAATTATTCTTTGTGTTACTGAAAAAATAAATGGCATTTTTCTTTGTAGCTAGCTATTCTGGACACAGTAAAGAAAATTATGGTTAAATAATTGATGTCTTTGTTTCTGTCTTTTATATCCTGTGAGTTACTGAGAGCAGTGACTTAAGATTGTAATTATGATGAATATCTCTCACCTGTAGAAAGCAGATCAGAGCATAAAAGAAAACACATCAATGGAGGTAGCTGTTTCAGCAGACCTTGTGTAAGATGATATAATCCTGTGCTAACAGGACACGCAAGCAAAACATATTGTAAGATGTGCATTTACTTCATCGGCCTTTTACTGTCGGTGTTGCTGAGTATGAACATATATATCCAAAAGCAACCTGCACAACATACAATTACGAGAAAGCAGAGAAAGCCTCACAAGAATTTCTATACAATGTTTGGTATCATAGGTCACCAGATGCTTCTCTTTTTCTCCCTGGAAGACATCAGAAATTAGTCAGGTTCTTCCCTTCAGAATGACCCAGAGCAATCCTTTCATCTCCAGAGCTCTCATCTACAGAATTTCATATGTCTTGCCTCAGCCTTTCCCCAGTGAGACTTATAGTTTAAGAAGTGAGGCTTGCTGACATGGGAAAATACATAAGAGTTCACAGAGACGTTCCTTACTTCACATAAGCTGTATGAAGACAGTGATACAATTCATGTTTTGTGATGTTTCTTGAAATCTTGAAATGATCTCTGTTCTCGTATTTCAAGTCTGCTACACTCACAGAGTTGTTCTGGATTCATCCAGTGTTTCTGGACTCCCAATATCAGTGAGAGAAAAGACATGAGAATGAGAGGGTCATAATCAGGTTCTCTCGGAGAACCGTGCTAACCAAGCCTCGTTCCTGTACTCCGCATAGGATGGCCCAACATAAACAGAGTTCACTGTAACACAACTGACTCATTCCTCTGCTAATGATGTCCTGGAGCCACCTGGAGCAGAGCTTTCTAGCCTCACCTTCTGCCACTCCACTGCACCAAGGATGTGTCCTTACTGCAAGCGCTGTATGGGACTGGAGGATCATCCTAGGTCTAGGTATTGCAGGAAGACTTGAAGCGGGCAGAAGCTTGAGCAGGCCCCAGGCCAAGCACTAACCAAGGCAAAGTAGAAAGTTGATGCTCTTCGTTTCTCAGCAGTCTACCCATCTGGTCTTTACAGTGGTATAAAATGTATATTCTGCATACATCTAAACAACAGGGCTTTGTAGCTGACTTATAATCCCACTCCCTGAAATTATTTCTTTTATATTAGGAAAGTAATCTCAATAAAAATGGAAAATATAAATAAATATATAAATCTATAGAATATAAATATGAAATAAAATGTGTATATAAAATATACACAAATATATGTAATGTAACATATATTGATATATTATATATATAAATGTAAAATATATATATACACATATAAAATATATAGAATATATAAATAAAATACTGTTTTCCTTTTAAATAGCTAAATCTAACGTCTGGTCAATGTACCCAGTTCTGTTTATGCTGTTCTGTAAGACTGAACCCAAGGAACCCAAGTCCCTAACGACTACAGTTTAATAGCTGCAGTATCCTGAAATGTCACTGGTAGAAATATCTAGGTTTTTTTTAGATAATTGAAGCTTGTACAAACAAGAATAAAATAATCTTTTTTCCCCCCCTAATACCATTAATTCTCAAGAAGACAAATCTATATTGCCTTCCAGTGCCAGTTGCATTTTGTTTGGGGATACTGAAAAATGAAGTAATACCTTTAAAATTTCTTATGGCTGTTGATTAAGACTCCATCCAGGAGATTCAGTGCACCTGCCAGTCCACTTTGCCCAGTGCGCTGACCACTCTGCTATCCAAATATTTACCAAGGCACTGGCTAGCAAAGTACATCTTTACTTTGCGCATTCTCTTATATTTTCTCAATTCTTCTTTTATGTTTCTGATGCTAACAATCTAGTCCCTTACTAGTAATATTAAACTTATAAACTAATGAATGTAATTGATAAAGTGTATCTCAGATTATACCTGCTATGCTAGGCATAAAAGCTAACTGCTCTTCTTAGCTGTTCCACAACAATATTTTGTTTAGGTAGCCTATATGTTAAAAGCTGATGTGTTTTCTTTAACAGCAGTAAGAGCAATTTATATTTGCATGGGGTAGGGGGAAATAGCGTTAAATAAGGCAAATTCAAAAACCTTGGAGTCACCCACAGGAGTATTCCCCTACTCACTTTCCAGGGAAATGCTCAATATCTTGCCACACTGTATCCTAAAATATCCTTCATGCCTCACTGCAATTCATTTGGAAAGTATACACGTACGCAGAGACTCAGTTTCTATACATGTACACACTGAAAGTGTTTTTAAGATGTCATTTCTCTGGGGTTGACTGCCGTAGAAACACTGTTAAAAAGCATGTTCTCCACTTATTATTAATAAAACCCCTTGGCAGGCCAGTCTCATTGCATACAACCCACTGAAATACTCTCCTGAATAAACTATACTAGATTTATGGATGTAAATAGCCCTTAGCTGTCATTAAAACTGGTAACACAGGCACCAAGAACTATAGCATTGGGACCTTTAGGTATATCAAACAGGGCACTTTAACTGTAACAGGGAGAGTAGGGAATAAAAGCATGATTATCAAAGAAACCAGAGGAAAAAATCACAAACTTTTATAATCTGTCTGAGGAGGTGTCATTTTATTGTGGGTTGTGGTCAGACCAAACAGAGCTAGCCAAGAGATACTGTGTCAGAAAAACTCTTTTAAAACGGATTTTTTTTAATAAGAATCATTTTTAAACAGTTTATTCCAACCCTCCAAATACCTCAGGGTTCAGCATGTATCTTTATCATCAGACTTTAAATCAAATGCTCACACCAGCTGCAGACCTTTCTGCTCCTCAGCCTTGAAACCTGCTTCAGCAGAGCTGAAAGGAGAAAGTTGCTGCTCCCAACAGCTTTATCATTTCCTAGCCTCTTCCTTCCTGGTGGGAATCCCTTAATTCCTTAAAGGGGAAGCCCAATCAATACCTCTGTTTGGAGCACTAAGGTCTTAGGAGTGAAAACAAGGTGCAGTCCAATAGAGTAAAGAAGATACTATTGTCTCTGGGGCTCCTCATCTGGCACCTAGGTGAGGAACCTATGTGAGGCAGTATATTTAGCTCGTTCCATTCATCCACTAGGTGCTCACAAACTCTTTTAGGACTTGACTCCTTCCGCTTCAGTATGGTCCTGTTGGGCAAAGTCAAGGACATGAAAGTCCTCCAAAAGACAGGAGGCCCAGCAGCTCAGCTCTGCCGCCCTGTGCATACCACTGTGCTGCCCCTTTACACTGCACCTGGTTGTGCCATGCCATGCAGAGCTGCTCTCGGGTGAAAATCTGGAGCCTCGGTGGGCTGCAGTGCCCAGGGTTGGAAGGCAGCGCTCGTTTTCTCAGCACCAGCAGAGCAGCAGGTCACTGCGTGCTCCAGGTTTCAGGGGGCCAAGGGTGGACAATGAGGCCTCTCAGGTTTCCATGTTGAAGGAGATTCTTTTACCAGCAGGCAGCACTTGGCCAGAGAACAAAAACGAGGAGCAGCGGATCCCAGTCCAGGCTTGCTGGGTTTTATCCGTGTCCATGTCAGTGCTCCCCTTTGGCAAGGCAGCAGAGCTCAGGTGGGCAACCATGGGGCGGGAAAACCCCAGTGCTGCAAGAGTGGCCTTTGCCTGAAGCCAGCCCTGCTTCTGCATTATAGACCTGGAAGATGAAACCCCTGTGCTGGGAGAAGCTACTTCCTTAGAAACTACACTGAGGGAAAAGGTAAAGCACACGAAATACATGGGGGATGGCACTGCCAGATCTGGGTGTAGGGGGGAAATTATCCCAGCTCCACACGTGGTGATTCTAACCCCTGTACCAAAGGTGATTTTGAATCACAACACTGAAATGCCTTGTATTTCTGGAGTTGTCTGTACGAGAAGAAGACATGTTCTCCTGGGAGCACCCTGCAGTACAGGGTGTTCCATATTCAGCAGGGTTACATAAACATAGTTTCCTCATAAGCCGGGGAAACATATAGAGCTTTTCTTTTGGGTTGATACAAAGAACTCACAGGTAAATCCAATGGAATAATAATAATAATAATAATAATAATAATAATAATAATAATAATAATAATAATACACAAACAGGGAAAAAAAAGAAAAAAACCACAAATGTTAAAGCTCTCTCTGGTCTACCTATGAGATAAAGAGTTTCCCTATTTTCTGCCACAAAACTCAGGTTCAGAATATTCTGTTCATCTTACTACTGGAAGAAGAAAAAAATGAGTGAACTGCAAAACTGAGACCTTTTCAAGGTAAAAAAATAAAAAAATGCAAATCTAAGGAACTCCTATCCCACAGCCTCCTAATATCAGTGCCCCTTCCTAGCTTAGTTTCTGCATTGTGCAGTGTCCTGATACTTTGTTTTCCCAGGCATTATCCCTGGCCATTATCTTAGTCATGATACTAGTCAGATAAAATGCTAATTTCGCATGCAAGCGGCACACACAGCACTGGAATGTGCAAGAAAGACATATTCAAACCTATGAAGTCTGCTTGGGTTCAGCTCATCTTATTAGTTCAGATTAAGGAAATTATGGACCTTGTACAGGACTCATGCTCTGCTCTGGTTAATAATTCAGAAAGCAGGAGAAAGTCAGGGGACATCCTGATATCTGCAACACAGAAATGGAGCTGGAAAGGCTGCTCTCTAGCTAGGAGTAGAGCTGCGAGACTCAAACTTACTACCTGCTTCCTGACACGGTGATAAAAAGAGCATCTCACATAATAACAAGGAGAATTGCAGTAACAGCCACTCCAGGAGCTTCCTAGCCACACGGCAGTGCATCTGGGGCCTCAGCGTGCCACATCTGTGATGCTGAACCAGCAGCACTGCCACTACTGACTGACACATAATAGATTAGGTCGATGGGTGTATCTGGTGTGTAGGATCCTGGAGAGGAAATTAAATGTGCTCTAGTGATGCAAATGTGTGAAATGCAAGCATTGCTGCAGGAAGGATGCTGGACAACAGCTAGATATGAAAGGTTTGCTCTCTGCACATGAAATTCTCCAGGTAAAGGAGAGGTTACCTAAAGAGCAGCAGCACTCCTGCTCTTCCTCAGAATAATCCTTCGAAGAATTGTGAGGATTGATTCCCATCACTTATTCAGTTGTGTTCTCTTGTTGATTTTATTGACTTCGTGATGAACTGGCAGCAGATTCAAATATCCTAGAAAAATATAATAAACAATCAGCCGTCTAGGGCAGTTCCTTAATGCACCTGGGGCAGTTCAGCACATGACTCCCTGGCCTGACTTCTCTAGATAACAGTGACCACAGGAGAAGGGCTTTGCTGGAAAGGTGCTATAAAGCCTATGACACACTGTGTGCTCTTGGGGAAGCCACACACGGGGTGCACTGCGGGGTGCCCTCTCTTGACTTATTACCAGGAACAACCTGATGACTGGTCACCCTGATCAGCACCACTGACAGCAAGGGCTGGGAGTGGGGCACAACTAGCAGTGTAGCCATAAGGGGAATATGCTGGGCGAAGAGATGCAGCACTGGGTGACTTCTTGTGCCAACGCAGGGAGACGGCACCAGAAAACAGAGCTTTCTTGTGAGCAGAGAGCGCTCTCTGCGCTGACAGACCCATTCCAATGAGTAACAAGAGGGGACAGTTCTCGCTGCTGCTGCAGCAGCAGCAGCAAAGAAAGGTCTGGAGAAAAATCAGAGGCTCGTCAGTGTCCGCTGGTAGCCGTTAGTGTGATTGGAGCGCTGGTTCCTGCCCCTGATCAGCATCGGCGGCAGGGAAGAGAGCCGGAGCGCAGAGCCCTGCGACCTGATGCCAGTCCCAGCAGTGGTCACCTGTTGGGAGCAAAGGTTGGACACAAACTGTCAGTAGTGCTGCAGCCAGCAGCGTGGAGAAGAGCTGAGAACTTGTTCCCTAGGCTGGAATGGAATATAGGTCAACTTGGAGGCAAATTTGATGGCTTTGAATGTGAATGAAGAGCAAATTTACCAGAATGGTGTCATCTCAGGGCTCTGAGCAGATGGACAGCAGCATGTACTGGAGAATACTGTTAATTTAACACCAAGAGGAAATGTTCCTCTGAACATTAAAAGTAAGTTACCCAAAAAATCACCCAAGGACCTCGAATCTGTACATTTCAGGTTTCCCTGGTGACCTCCCATGAGGGAAATACCGTTTATGTCATTTAATTATATTCAGAACCGAGTTGCATACATTTTCACATTAGCGAACCCACTGAGACAAATGCATTTACCACGTGGCTAAAGACAGTACATTCCCAGGCACTTGCTGTTTGCAGGATCAGGTGTCCTGCAGACTCTTAGGCTCATAGAAAGACTTCAAACTACCTCTAGACAAACAGGGTTAGCAGAACACGCACACATTTCAGCATTCGGACATGCCTAAAACACAGCTATAACCTATACGTGCCTTAAAGCTGTTCTCGGGAAGCTCAAGGAAGCCGAGTATCCTGGCGAGGGCACGTAAGTGACAAGACATGACTGAATTTTTCACATGGCCACACTCATCCATCCTGAGGATTCGGGGATGAGCAGTAAACTGCTTCTTAGGCCAAGGTGACTTGATGGTATTTCCTGCTGTCTCTCCCTGTGGAGATCACATTATTCAGAAGGATCATCAGTGGCCCTGATGTCCTCATCCCTGCAGTGCTTCAGCTATCATCTCTTGTGAGTGTTTCACCGAGAAAACGGGGAAGTTTCAGAGCAATCGTAGTTTATCCTAGCTAAAATTAAAATAAAATGTATCTCTCCCCATTCTTCATGCAAAACAGGACTAAAACTACTAAAACTCAGTCACAACACTGTTTCTCTAAGGTGTTTTTTATTCTTCATTGCTTTATTTGGCTTTTTTAAAACTCAAACCGACAAAACTGATTATCTATGCAAGTTTTTCACGTAAACAGTGATTTTAGATAATGCTAAAGCCTTGTGTTAACATATTAGTTTTGCAAACAGCTCACTTCTCTTCCCAATTAAAAGTTGTAAATAGATTTCAGAATGGCTTTTTAATCAAATTTTAATTTTCATGGCTCAAAAAAGGTACTTCAAGAGGATATTAAAATCAGAGTTAATTACAATAACTTCTTGAAATCAAGGTCTCACCCCTTTTCAGAGGCACACTACAAAGTCACTAATCTCACATGCAAACAAAGTCTGGCCTTAAAGCTTCAGTAAATACAAGGCTTATAGTCAGCAATCTCTGTGCCCTGTCCACACTCCCAGATTAATTAACCATGGCATTTTATGGAATGGATATCTGTCCTTGCACTCCTTTCTTTTCTTTCTAAATAGACACTTCATCACCCACTTACTTTTATCTATCAGTATGAGTTCACTGCCAGTTTCTAACACCATTTGAAATTATATGTTCTGCTGTTTTAAAATCTTCTACAGATAAGATTGTCAATTCTGTGACTACACATTTTCTGTTTATTTCTTTTTCTGACATTTTGTATGTGAATGTTTTGATGCAAACAACTAAAAACTCAGCCAAGAAGAATCAATAAACATATTCTCATGGACAGGTCTCTTTTTTCACTCGTGTGGTTCTTGTTAAGCAATCATATTGATCCAAAAAGATACCACCCAAAATGTATATTAATGAAGAGTGGACACAGGAGGCCGGTATAGAATCATAGAATCATTATGGTTGGAACAGACCTTCAAGATCATCCAGTCCAACCACAAACCCTTCACCACTCTGCCTGCTAAACCGTGTCAGGAAATGCCTCATCTACATGGTTCTTGCACACTGTCAGGGATGGTCACTCCACACCTTCCCTGGGCAGGCTCTTCCAACGCTTGACCACTCTTTCTGTGCAGAATTTTTTCCTAATATCCAATCCAAACCTGCCCTGGTGCCGCTTGAGGTCATTTGCTTTTATCCTACTTTGGTAGTTATTCTGGAGAAGAGATCAACCCTTGCCTCACTACAACCTCCTTTTAGGTAGTTGTAGAGTGATGAGCCTCCTCTTCTCCATACTAAATAATCCTCCAAAAGGTGAGCAATTTAGGATGTTTATCTATGAGAGTTGAAAATTACTACTTTTGCTTGGCTGTTAAGAATAATTAAACCTACTGTTTGCAGTCTGTGTGGATTCATATACCATGGGCATGTCAGGACTGCAGCTATGGTGCTTGCAGACAAAGTCTCCACCTTCTCAAGGATGCCCTTTAACAGTACAGACAAACTTCAGGTAGAGATTACATCCACAAAGCAGTCAAAATAAGTAACTCGTGGTAAACACTTCCTCAAACATCCACAGGAAGCAGATTCAAGTGTCCGGTATCAAGTCCATCAAAAGGTGATACTCGTCATGGATTAAAGGTCTGGTTTTTACCCGCTTTCACACTGTTCACCTGTCTAAAAGAAAGGGTGGGCTCAGTACCTCAATCACAAAATGTAAGCCTACTAGCAACAGAGTTGCTTTTCTTCATTAGCTTTTGTAATAGTTCCTATAGATTTCTACAGACTACAGGTTGAGACCAACAGGACTGAGTAGACACTCCGCCTGATTTTTAGTACAGCTGAAGGACATCTTCTCACTGTAGTCAACTGGAGTTCAATCATAAACATCATCTTCTCTCCAAAAAAATTAACAAATTAAAAAAAAAGAACTATCTTTAAAGGATGAATTTTAGTGCTTGCAAAAATAGCAATTCCATTAGCTACAAAATGTAATTCATTTCACAATATTAGAATGTAAAATGGGTCCTCTAGGAAAGTATGGTACTACAATAGAGTAGTGCAGTGGAAAAGTACTGAGTCGTGCTCCTATAGCTCATGTGAAATATAATTTAAGGTGGTATAGCTTTCCTGAGTCAAAATGAACTGTACATGTGAATAATGCATATAATTCTCAGAAATCACTAAATTATATTTCTTATGTGAAACTGATGCACTCTGCCCAATAAACAACCTGCTGTTAAAACATTAGATGTCTCAAGCAGCAAGTTCTGCCATGGAAACAGCATGGAAATAAGTGATGAATTTAAAAAATAAAAGGAAGAATTCTTTCTCCCATAGAGGCAAAATGCTACTCAAAAAGCAAATTTTAATGGCTCCCAAGAGCCTTTTGTGAATTCACAGTCAGTATTACTGCTTTTAGTTTAGGTGCAAGTGAAATTAGTGGTCAGCAGAAAAAAAAAAAAGAGAGAGAGAAAAGACTGAATACGCACCCTGAATCCATTCTAAAGTACGGTCCAGAAAGCTTTCTATATCTGGAGTCTGCACTGAAGTAATCTGGAGTATCATGCAATGTGCAAACATGATCAAACCATGTTTGATGGGGAACTGCTCATACACCTGGTCATTGTACAGAAAAAAATTGGGCTCCAGAGCCATGAAGTAAATGGAAGCACACTGAAATAACAAACTGCACTTAACAAAAAGGGGCATAAAAAAGATGCAATTATATCATATAATAAAACCCAGAACTAGTGCTTCCACCTGATTTAGTTCTGTTTGAGGTAGCTAAAAGGATGCAAAAAGCTGCACACAGTCATAGGTTGACACCTTGGTTTAGGGGAATGAATTGGCCCATGCAAAGCTTAGGACCAGTGAGCTGTATCACTCTAGTAGCCAGCTAGTGTGCTCAGAGGCCTGTTGGGGTTTCCAGACCCCACTGCGATGTGCCATGAAGAAAAAAAAATTCTCTGGCGCTTGTAGCTCCAGTTCCTGAGAGAAACCAAAGGGTCATAGAAATCATGAGAGCAATAGATCACAATCATTATCTCATGTAACCTCCTGAATATCCTAGTCATTCTAGTGTTTCTTAGAAGTTAGATCAAAGCAAAGCTTTTAGAAAGACCTCTAATTTTTGTTGAGATTTCAAGCAACAATGAATAATGGAACCTTTTGTTATCCTTACTGCTAGAAAAGTATGTCTGACTCAAGGCAGAATTTGTCGAACTCCCAGTCACTGGATCACCTTATGTCTAAAGTATATAAATGTGAAGATTATAAATTCCTCAAGTATTGTGCCTGTTCCTTATAAATGACCCTATACACAATGATTTAGTTCCTTTTCATCCTTCCTTTTGGCAGGCTTTGAGGTCTTTAAACCTTACATCAAAGCCTTACTCTCCTTTTGAAGAGCAGAGTAACTTTTTGAATTCCATTTTGAAATGCAAACACAAGATTTGGACCCAGTATTTCCACAAGTTGCTTTGTCAATGCTAGGTACGCAAGAAAGAACATTTTCCCATTTTCCCATTCCTAGGAATCCTCTGCTTTGCTAGGAATCCCTCTTCTTCATATTCCTGTATTCAGGGATCATATATTCAAGGAACACTTTAGCCATTTTGGCAATATCATGCTAAGAAAATACGTGGAGAGTGCTACGCAAGACCACTCCTTTCCAAAACAAGCTCCGATCCTGCAAATATCCGTTTCATCCTTCATCACTTATAGCTACATTAAAGCCCGATGCTTTTTATCATTTGCAATCATATAGTCCATCATGTTCTCCGATTCCTACAAGTGGTTTGATCATTTTGTTACAGGATTACAGAATGATTTAGGTTGGAGGGGGCCAGAAGGACATCTATTGAACTTCCTGCTCAAAGCAGGGCTAACGGCACAGCTAGAGCAGGTTGCCCATACCCTTGCCCCTCAGGTTTGAAAATCTTAAAGGATGGAGACTCTCCACCCTCTCTGCACAGCTTGTCTCAAGGTTTACCCACGTGCACTGTGGTTTATTTTTGTATCATGTCTTCTTTACTATTTTTTTTCTGATGCATTATCCAAAAAGAGACACCAAAGCCTCTACATCCACATTTTATATTTTTGATTAAAATAGTAAATAGCCAGAATAAATCTCCAGGCAATCTATTACAAATAGCTTTGTAGACTGGCATCTGATCACTGACTACATTTTGAAGATCAATAAGCCAATTTCCAGCCCATATGATATATAGTTTGGTAATTCAGTATAGTTTCATCTGTTCCATAAATGCCACATGTTACTTAATTAGAAGCTCCAATAAAGTCCAGGAAAGCAACAAGGAGACTGGAAATCAAACCAGTGGCTTCTGTCCTAGAAAGATCCACCTTCGAAGAGGGAAAACTGACTGATACTAATTCTCTTTGACTCCTAACTTTTATTAAGGTCCACTGTTTCTCCTGGGAACTGACACTGGAAAATCAGAGATACTTCAAAGCTTCCTGTTTAAATCCATCTCTTCTTTTCCAGTTATGAAATTCCCCTGGACACCTTCTGAAATCTTTCCTGTTCAGCAGCTTAAGGCACTGCTCAGAGCTAGCATTCTTGGGCATTAGCTATGCAGCTATGCTGATTAAGGAGTGTTTAATTTCAGCAAATGCTGCTTTTCATCTGCCTTGAACGCAGTTAATATTCCCATTCAAGTCCCTGATCCAAGTGCCAATTAGCCTCTGCAGCAGAGCACAAGAAATCTGACCAGTGGTAGATATGAAAGGGTGAAATGAGCTTACTGTTTTCCACAGAAACCCTGCTCAAGTCCAAACATTCATTTTTTTCCCCTAAAGACCTAGCTCTAACAAGCTATCTATTCAGCATATGCATAACATATCTACTATTAATAGAAATGTTAATGTTCTAAATGTATTTTACTTCAAAATGTCTGTTCACCGCCTGGCACTTTAAAAGAACAAGTTGGAGGATTGCGAAGTCCTGTATGAAAAACAATCTGATTGGCTAATTAGCTTGGCACTTTGCTTTTAATATTATTTAAATATACTTTTATGTCTGCAATAGATTTTCTCTGAAGTGTCATAACAATGTGAGAGCAGTCGCATTAAGCTCCAAACGTGTACCTCTTCTTCAGGCCCATGAATCCGGTACACAGAAATGCGACTGCTCAAGAGGAGCTGTTATACTTTATGTCAATCCAGCTGCTGTGCAAGTACATAAAATCTGCATAATAAAAATCCTCACATTAACTCTGATTTATAAAACTGACTGCCTGCCAGAAACTGATATTTTGACTTTAGTATTTTAATGAATTAAAGCATTTTCTTGTCAAGATATCCAAAGGGATGACTGTTTATTGTTTATTAATCAGAGAAATTTGTGCTGAATTCAGTTTTAACAGAAGACGTGGGTGGCTCGTGTGCATTATTTAAATTTATCCAAGACTGCCAAATATATTTTTAACCTGCTCTTAAAACTGCCAATGATAAAACATCTGCAGTTTCCCTAATTATCTATGGCAGTGTTTAAATACCTTTATGATTAGAAAGCTTTTGCTGATGTGCCACCTCCTACTGCTGTATTTTCAAGTCCCGTCTCCCCAGATCCCAGTGGAGATAGGGAAGAGAGCGCTTTTTTCACCCAGACTAAATGCTTCTCGGGCAAACAGAGACGCACAGGGCAGACGGGCAGTGGTCTGGCAGATGCAATTCCTCGCTCAGTCACATCTGTACCCTGTCACCTGCCCTTCGGGAAGGCAGCGGGGATGCCGGCGGCCCTGCCGCGCTCTCCAACACCCCAATTCCAGCACGGGCAGCAGGGACGGCCTCGGCTCTGAGCCAAGGGGCAGGAGCGCGGCCGGGCATCCGCCAAGTGAGACCTGCGAGGACGGGCACTGCCAAAGCCACCGCCACGCGCCCGCGGCCACCTGCAAGCGCCACGCGACGGGGACGCGCCGGTTGCATCTTTCAGTAGCGGATTCCCCCTTCCCGAGGGCTGGCCTCGCTCGCGCTCAACCGCTGGGCAACCAACGGCAGGCGACGCTGGCCGTTACGTCCGTTAAAAACCAAAACGGCCGCTTCGGGGCGACTTGGCCGCGCGCGCGAGCGCCCGCCTCCCCCTCGCGCCGCCAGCAGCGGCGCCATCGCCCCCAGGCGAGCCCCGCCGCCCGCGGCGGCCGTTGCGCCCCGCGCCGCGGCCGTTGAGCAGAGGGCGCGGG
>JAUBNY010000048.1:6284618-6299324 GCA_032275445.1 Crypturellus soui | reverse complement strand
TTTTCTTTTCTTTTCTTTTCTTTTCTTTTCTTTTCCTTTCTTTTCTTTTCTTTTCTTTCCTTTCCTTTTCTTTTCTTCCTCTTTCTCTTCTCTTCTCTTCTCTTCTCTTCTCTTCTCTTCTCTTCTCTTCTCTTCTCTTCTCTTTTTTTTCTTTCTCTTTTTTTTCTTCTCCTATTTTCTTCCTTTTATTTTTATTTATTCAATTATCTTTTTTTTTTTTAATCCTTTCTGTGGACATAGCTCTAGGGTTCCTCATCTGAAAATAAACTGAGTTTGCTCCAGCTGCCCACCTCTCTGTGCGCTTTGCAGGCAGATCCAGAGAGGCAAATGCAGACGCAAAGTAGCTATAATTATCATTAATCATAATTAATAATAATAATAATAATAATAATAATAATAATAATAATAATAGCGACGGGCTTTCAAACGGCGGGGCGCGCAGGTGCCTGGTGGCCGCGGCGAGCAGGTGGCTCCCGTCCGGTTCCACCTTAAATGCGCTGCGGAGAGAAGGGGCAGCGGGGCGGGATTCGGGTAAAGTTGGTAACTTTGCTCGTGGCCCTTCTGGTAAAATAAATAAGTAAATAAATAATAGTTGATTAAATCACCACTCTCTTGTCCTTAGGCAGTTGCTACCCTTTGATTTGGTGATTGCGGGGCCCTGTTTGCTTTGGCTTCGGGCTTAGGCAAAGGTTATCGTTGTTAATATGAAAGGCAAACGCGCTAATTGCCGACGCGGCGGGTCCTCCGGGGGGAGCGCGGCGCGGGGCTCCCGCTCCGTAACGCAACCCTCGGCGCGCCGCGCTGCCCGCCAGCAGCCGCTCGGGTTACGCGGCTGCTGGGGGTGACTCTGGGGCCGCTCCAAACACGAGCACGGGCTAAAGGGGGGCGCCCGCAGAGCCCCGCGTGCGCGGCCAGGAGCTGCGCGGCGGCCGGCGGAGCCCCCGCTCCCACCGCGCGGCGCGGGAGGCCTCGCGCGGCCCGTCCCTGCCCACCGCCTGCGGCCGCTTAACTCCCTCCGCGCCGGGGGCCCCGGGGAGCCCGGGGGAGTGACCCTGGCGGCCCCCGGCCCGCGGCGAGCCCGTGGCCGGGCTATAAATTGCGCCGCAAACGGAGCCCGCGCTGCAGGGCCCGGCGTCCAGCGCCCGGCTCCGGCGCCCAGGGGAGAAGGCGATAAATGAAAACCCGGAGGGCGAGACGCTCCCGGGGTGCCTGCGCTTTCCCCGCGGCATATGCAGCTCCCGCAGGCAACGCACATATAAATATACAGAAAACCGAGCACCAGTCGGGAGGCAGAGGCGTCGCCGGGCATTTTAGGGGAGCGACAACGGAGCCCTCCGAGGCGCGGGGGCGCCTTTGCCCCGAGCGCTGCACGGAAACGGCAGCCCCCGACTGCCCGCCCTGCTCTCACGGGCGGGAACAACAAAAAGAAAACAAAACAAACCCCCAAATAAACAAAGCCACCCGGGGGCAGGGACAGCGAGGCCGCCGGAGCGCTCCTAGGCGAGGAGAGACGCTCGCAACTCGTGGCTCGGCTGCGGTCTGAGTCTTCGCGGCTCCATCTCGCAGATTTTGGCTTCCAGGGTCGGGCTATGATTTAATTGCGAGGGGAGGAGGGGAGGAAGCGGGGAGAAACTCTGTAACACAAAGAACTTTATTTTACAATCCGAGAAATCCGCCTGTTCTTATATACAGTATTACAGTCCACCATTTAAATATATATTTGTCATGTTTACAAAAAAAAAAAAAAGGAAGAAAAAAATAAACGACAGCAGTGAAAATATTTACAAAAAAAAGGGGGGGGGGAGAGAATGAAACGAGGTGGGAACTCTTTAAATACGACTAACACGAAATGCAACCAACAGCTTCACTCAGACAGGAATGAACTTTTCGGTGAGCATCGGACAAAACGGATCACCGAGTAAGTATACACGAGTAAGTATATAAAAAAGTGGTCTATGCAAAGATGTTTAAAGAAAACAAAACCCAGGAAAAAAAATAAAAGGGAAAGAAGAGAAAGTCTATATGGTTCGAGTTGGCGAGGGCCATTTTCGTTGGGGAAAGTGTCCCTGACCTTAGCAAGGCCCCTGCCTGGGCTTTCCGCTATATTAATTTAATTTGTTATTTAGGCTTTGGGGGAGATGGGGGGAGGAGAGGGTTTCCATCTCCATTAAATATACTACCAGAGCGGCCGGATTTATTTCTCCACCACTTCCTCCACGCTGGGTAGTTTGGGCTCATCCGAAGAGATACTGTCCACTATGGAGGAGAGACAGCGAAGGCTGCTGGAAGCCGACGACTCGACGATAGAGCCCCCTGCTTAAGTGAGAAATTAAAGAAAATAAAAATTAGAAACGAAACGGCTTCTCCTCTCCCGGCGCGCCGCAGCGTGAGGGAGCGAGGCCGCCCGCCGCCCTGAGGGACTCTGAACGCGGCGAGCAGCGCGGGCTCGGCGGCCGTTAGCGGCCTCGGGAGCCGTTAGCCGCCCACTCGGTGACCGTTAGCGGCCTCGGGAGCCGTTAGCCGCCCAGCTCGGTGACCGTTAGCGGGTTCGCGGGCCGTTACGGGCTCGGGAACCCTCACGGGTCTCGGGGTGCGCACGCCGCGCCGCCCACCCTCGCCGCGGGCGCCGTTACCTTCTTTGGGGCTGACTCCCAGCGCTCGGGAATGATCGGAAACGTTCTGCCAGTCGGAGCTGCAGGTGCTCAGGAAGTCTGAGCTGGGGATCTGAAGCAAACACACGGCGGCGGGGTAGGGGTTGGGGTAGGGGTCGGGGGGAGGAGGGGGAAGGGGGCAGGGAGAGACACGGGGAGACAGCGCGCGTTAGAGCAGTGGCCGGCGGCTCCCCGGGCCTCTGGAGGTCCGAAGGGCTGCGCTTGCTTCGAGGAGCCGCGGCTCGGTGCCCGGCGGCCCGGGCCGGCGCCAGGCCGTGCTAAGGGCGCGGGGAGAGGGTGAGGGGGCGGCTGGATGTCAGCGCGGCGGGAGGGAGCAGGCGGCAGCGCTTACATTTCCCTGCTTGGGACTGAAGCTGAAGGGGTCGCCCCCGATCTCCTGCATGTTCTCCTGCTGATCCAGGCGGTGCAGGAGGTCCTGCAGACGCTCGATGTAGCTGATGGCGCTCCGCAGGATCTCCACCTTGGGCAGCCTCTGGTTGGGGTTCGCCACAGTCCGCCTTTTGAGAGCCTCGAAGGCTTCGTTGATCTTCTTCAGCCGCCGCCTCTCCCGCAGCGTGGCCGCTTTCCTCCTGTCCGTGGGGGCCGACTTTCTCTTGCAGGTTTTACAAGCCCAGATCAAACACTGGCCGGGGCAATGAGGGGGCTGTAGTCCCGGCGGTGCCAGCACATGCTCCTCTCCGCTGCTGTCGCTGCCGGCCTCCGGTGGCATTTGGTCCTGACAGGGGGACAAGGTGCCATCGCTGCCCGGGTACAGAGGGGAGCCCTCTGCCATCTCCAGCTGCTGCAGAGCTCCATTCTCTCCGTCCAAGTAGAAGAAATAGGAGCCCGTTTCAAAAAGGTCCATCATCATGCTGTCCCCGCGGCCTCTCTGCTTGCCCGAGTTGGGTGGCAGGCTCAAAAACACCCCGAGGAACAACCCAGATGGAATTTAATTAGTGCGGTGACATAAGTCCCCCTCTGCTTTATATAGGAGCCGCTGAAACCCTATCCAACTTTTAGCTGTCGTGGTGCATCACCCTCCAAATCTGATTCCAGCCAGTCTCCTGGGCGCTGTCCTGAGTACATCTCCTGTTTAGAGAGAGAGGAGGGAGCAGGAGGGGAACAAATTAAAAAAAAAAAAAAATAAAACAAACAAAACAAACAAAAACTTTCTCCATCCCCCCCATCTGAAAGCTTACGAGCTGGGCCGGGGTGGACAGGCGCACGGTGGGGGCGAGGGGAGCTGTAGCGGACTGGGACACGGTCGGAGGACAGGGACGTGGGGCTGCAGCCGAGCCCGCCCCGGCCCCCTTGCGCGCGCACACGCGCACACACACACGCTCCTTGCCCCAGTGCTAAGTATAGATGTATAGGAGCGGTTTCAAAGGCAGCCATGACTCTCCAAATAGACGGGTTAATACTTTCAGAAGGAGCCCCTGCTGTTTCCCTCCCCCCTTCCTGAAACATGCCTTTTCTCCGCCCGGGCCAGCCGGAGGTTAGAAGCCAAGCTCACTGCTCCTCTCCGTGCACACGGGGAAGGCTGCCAGGGCAGAGCCTCGCTGCGCTGCTGAAACGCCTGCGGGTTTGTACCTTGGCTGAGGCTTTGACCTGGACTTCCCTGTCCTGCCTATGAGGTGACAGAAGTGACTCCAGGTGACTGGGTTGCAGCCTGGAGTGACTCTCCAGACTGCCCCTGTCCTTGGAGACGTTTAGGGCAAGCAAAGCCCAGGCATCTGTTCTGACTGCCGCTCACTCCCTTGGCCTTGGCAAGACACACGCAGCTTCCTGCCCCCGGAGCCAGAAACGGGGCTTGTGAACACTCTCCAGTAGCGTGTGCTGTAATGTCGGATCAGGTGGAGGCCTCCTTAACTTCAAGAAAGACAAGCTGGGGGAAAATGGCCTGTTTGCTTCTTGCCCTGGCCTACTCTGTGTTCCTTAAATCTACTTTCTTAAATGTACTTTCTACTTACATAAAATATGTGAATCCTAGAAGCTGCAATTAACTTGATAATTGACTAATTCTCTGAATTTGCTTTTGATTTGAGACTATGAGTACAAATAAAGAGTAATCGTGATTTTGTTTTAACCAAGTTGGTCCTGTTGGACTGGCTCTCACTTCTACCTAAATAAGGCTGAACGATATCAATTTCTGCATGAGAGAAGGAAATTCAGATTGTTCTCGGTGAAACTCATTTTGATACTACTATTCCAGCCCCTGACCACCAAGTCACTGTGTTACAGCTAGTGAATGTGCTGTGGGTTCTCTTTCTTGGGCACGCAGTGTAAAGGAGAGCTGCAGCACCCAGGCACCACCAGCATAATGATATTCCCTGACAAGTAATAGATGATCTTCATCTACTTTATTTGTTTTCACATTAAAGGAAGGGTAGTCTTGCACTTTAGGGAGCTGAACTTAAAAGAGACAATTTCCCAGTTTTCCTGCTCTGCCACTGGCCTTCTGTGTGACCTTTGACCTGTCACTTAATCTCCCTGTGATTTAATTTTCTATCTTTAAAAAGGGATATAATGCTGACCTTTCCCCATCTTATTCCCATTTTACAACTCAACAGTTTACACTGTCAATGATTTAGGGAAGATCTGCTTCTTGGCATAATGTGTCTCTGAGTGCCACACGGATGTCTGGTTTATGCTATTATACTAATAACAAAAATAATGAACATAAGTTTGCTGAATATTTTAAACACTTTCATTTTTACTGAAGTTATTTTCTTCTTTTAACTTCCTTTAGTTCCATCACTGAAACAAAGCAGATGATAGAAAAGATGAATGTGCTGGTAAGTGGCACAAATAAAAACTCAGTTTAGGGGAAAATGTCATTACTAAAGTGTTATTGTCCTTTCATGGACTTTAATTGGACTTTGGCAATCGGGAACCTCAGGTTCAGAAGCCAGCTGCTCCTTTTGTTGTCAATGGATTTCCTTTTTTTTTTTTTTTTCCCCGTTAGACAAGAAACAAAATTAAATACTCTTTTTTCAATACTTATTCACTGAGTACTGGAGCCGGCAGTTCCAGTTCCTCACAGTAGATTGGACAAAATATTGAGCATTATTGAGCAAAACTATCAAATGTAATTGAAGTTTAGTTTAAATAGAGTGGGCCAATTTCCCCATCATATAAGTAATTTGGATGTTGCTGTAGCCATTGCACTCTCACTTCTGGTCTTTGGTGAACATAGCACAGCTGACAAACAACCATTTTGTTTGAACAAAAAGTCATCAGTGATATTCTCCATTACAAAAAATGGGACAAGTGGAAGAATCAAAAGCTGGTGTTAGTCCTATTTATTTATTTATTTATCTATTTATTTATTTTTGCTTTTGATCCTCTTAGATAGAAGGACACAAGTGGAAATAAACCATGCGAGCAGGAAGAACTGGACATGGAATTGGAAGAGGGAACCTTGAGAACTTCATTTGTAACTTCAGCCAGTTTCGATAGTCCCCCTTCCAACCAAACTGACTCTCAGTCTGTGAAGGCAGTTCTTCACTCAATTTGTTCTATTTCCACCAGAATAGCTAATAATTTATTGTGTGCTGCTCTATCAAAAATGTAGTGTAAATACATTTGCACAAATAAAAGATAAGATCTTGTGTATTTCACTGTTCTATGAAATTCTAACAAGGAGGTATTTCAATAAAACAACAATATCCATATCTAGGAAGCACACACTTCATTTAAAGTCACAGTTGATTTCCAGAACTTCAGTCCCTCTTTCTTTCAAAATTAATTCTAAACTTTCTTGTGTAGCTGTAGTTGAAAAATGAGCCAGTAACTGTGACTTTGGTCACTCTTGGCACGTTATGTCTGTAGCCATAAGTTCAGATGAAAACTGAAGATAATTATTTAGTCATCTAGGACTTCCTGAACTCTGCAATACCACTCCAAATACCTCTTCCACCTTCACTCTCCCCTGGTGTCCTTTAGCCTTAGAAACTGTAGATTTTAAATTTTGGTCTCTCTGACTCTCCTTATGGGGGCATCCGTGATCAGTGGGGACCAGCCTTCTGTTTGTCACTCTGAAAGGGTCAACTCAGAAGAAGATGAAATTTTCAGCCTATTATATCCCTGGCCTATGTTCTGCCTGTGTGATGCCACCTTTGATTTGTCAAGTGATTAGATATCTTTGCTATCAGATACTGATTACTGAGTTACTTAAAGATTTCTGAAGTGCAGATTTTCAGTGTAAACTCAAATCCGGGCACACTATGGTCTTCAGAATTTGCTTTCAGTTCATACACAGATTTTTTTTTTTCTGTTCACATGCTTATTCTTCCTTCCCACACCTCCCTTTTTTTTCAGTCTTTCATGCTCATATTCAATATCATCTTTCTTAGTGGGAAGCTTCCCTTCCAATACATTTTATTGTCAATTTGCAATGCTATTCTTCCACCATTATTTCTACCTTTTTCAATTTATATGCTTCAGAACTCATGTTTCACCAAGTTTCTGAAATCCCTCTAACATTTGACTTTCTCTTCTTATATTTCTAATGTGTCTATTTTTTTTGTCAGATATGCAATATCACCTTCTATCACCTTACTCATTTCAAAACAGAAAAAATTATATATTGTCCTGATTATAATTTTCTGCCATCAAGACAACCACTTAAACTATATCTTCGCTACAGAACAAGTCTAGACTCATATTGTAGTATATTATACCAGGCTCAGTCACCTTCACCTCTCACACAAACCTTCTCACCTGAGTTTGGTGGTAAATTCAGCTAGGACTAAGTGGCATCTTTGGAGATATATGTTGACATTCACATTTTGTTTTCACTTGTAATCTGTAATTGTATAATTGGGAGACTAGTCTAAGCTGTAAGAATGTTAGTTGTTGCCATTCCTCCTCAAATGTCAAGATGCACATGCAACTTCTCACAGAGGATGTGTTTACATTCGCAATTTAGGTCAGGAATGTCCTTATGGAGCAAATCTGATATTCCCCACTTTTACCACACTTTTATACTCCTTACAGGGTGCTCTCAGAGTGTGTCAGTATGTTCTGTTCAGGGAAAACTAAGCTGTAAGACACTCTCGAGATGTAGTCAAGAGGTGTCCACATCTAATAGGGATGCTTCAGGTTATGGAAGCATCCCTTCCTGAAATATAATCCTAGTGTTGGGTGTCCAACAGTAGGAATTTCTACAGATCTGCTCCTGAGATACCCACATGACCTGTTAATGTAGTCATAGTCACAATTCACTGGAAAGGACTTCAGAGAAGCTTGGTAGGTTGTTGCTTTCCCTTGAGAAAGAAGTTTTAAGTAGATGAAAGCATAGAAACATTCATCTTCTATTTTTAAAGATGTTTGAAACTGCACAGAGATGTGAAAACTGTAAAGCACAAGACGTGCAAAAGAGAGCTAATCCACATTTTTTTTCTGAATCCACATTTTTTTTTTCCACAGAAATATATTGTGAGCAGAAACAGGGACAGTTTTGTGAGTTTTCTAGGAGTCTTGGCCACTCTGGAGGGGGATCAGCTTTTCTTACACTGGCAATGACCTTTGTAAAATTTAAGCCAAAGAACATTAGTGAGATTCAGCGAAGAACAATTCCTGATGCGGGAACGGAGTGTATGAAACTCCATGGCTCATGCTTTGCAGGAGGTCGTCTTACCTGAACTCTGGATTTAAGGCCTCTCCTGGCTTTAAATGTATGAATTTCAGAGATCTGCAGGGGACGTTATGGACCAGATGTAATTCCTGACTTAAATTATGCAGTGTGTTGTTAGACTGCCAGCTCACTTTTGCTTACCTATATTTTATTATTTATTTGGCCACATTCAAAGAATGCAATATCAGATACCTGATATTGTTTGCGCATCCTCAGTGCCATGTGCACTCTTGCTGAAGCTTTAGGAACTGCCTAGAGGAAGTGCGTGTGCCCTGCATGCCAAAAGCACTGGAATTTAAAAGCACGTGGGAGCAATCAGTCCTCACACACAGGTCTGCAAAGTGCAGGGGTGCCTGGTAGCACACGCTGTGGAGTTAGGAAGTGAGAAAGGTAGAAATCTGAATGACAGTTTCATATAATTTTACAGTCTTGGTAAGGGAAGATTTAAAAAAATCTTCTTCACTGAGACCTTGGCTGTATGAGTGCTTCAAATTATTGCCGTTTTCCTTGGATTGGGTATGGACTTTAGTGTTCATATCAGTTACAGTCCTGTTAGTATCTGAGAGGTGCAACCTTGCTAACTAAACAGACCTCTCTAGTTCAGTGTGGTAAGGTAGGATTTCATTACAGCTCTCATGTTGGGCAGTTATGAGGCACACTTCTAAATGGCAGATGCCTTAATGCCTATGTCAGGGCCTACAGTGACAAATAGTCACCACTGCACAAACACATTTATTTTACTACAAGACGTTTTCCCAGGGAGGAGGGAGTGTCGATCAGAAAGGAGAGGCCCATTGCACCATTGCTGGCTGCGACGGGCATTTTCCATGGTTCTGTCCATGAGCAGTTATTCTTTGTAGGAGGAAAGGGAGTAATAAATAAGGTTGACTTCTGTGTGGGATTAGACAAAAAATGGGGGACTATGACATGAAAAGTTACATGAGTATAAGACACACCACATGCTATTCAATCATATTTTTTTGCCATCATATATTTTGTAATTATGTGAAAGATCATTTTACAGTCACATAATTGTTTGTTTATTTAGATTATAACCTGTTTGGAATGGGGAGTGCATTTTCATGCCTCATAACTTCAGAACATGATTACAATGACATCTAAACCCAATCTTAATCAAAAGGGCAACAGCTAAATAGTAGCGCAAAACCAGGTAATAATTATATCTGTGATCACTTTTTATACTTAAACTATATACAGCTGTTTCATCACCCATTTCCAATATTCTTTTGGTTTCCTGGTGTCCTTTGGAACACAGACACGCCAGTTAATGAGACGTTTGATTATGGATACATAGCATTTTTTAGTAAAGTTAATAAGCTGTAGTCAAATGTAGGTGTTACTTGGTCTTGACTTATTACCTGGTACGTAATTAATTCATCCCTCATATTACTGTTTCTTAAAGCTAACTAAAATAGTGGAAGCAATGCCATTATATCAATGTCCTGTAGAATTCCCTTTGTTTGTGAGAACTGTTGTTTTTCTGCTGTCTGTAATTTCAATATGTATTCTGGTATTTTCAGTGGTGTTCTGCTTTTATGGACAAATAAACTAGTTCATGATTTTGAGGAAGTATTGATTTCTGCATGGTTTGTACTTTGTACATTCTGCATAGCTTGTACTTCTAGCTTTTATTTTCCACACATCTTTACCTCTTTTCTTTTCCACATCCCACATACCTATTAGTTGATCATATAAAGCTTGTCATGTTTATTATTACAGTTTGCCTGAAAGCATTTGCGTGCCATACTATTAGTTTTTTCATAGTATATTGCAACTATAGAACAATGTCTTGGCTCCCCTAACATGTTTTCCACTTTAGCAGACCTAAGTGCTGCATCCCAAGTGTCATTTGTGCTCCTTCCTTAGGTATGGCATTTAGCCGTGCTAAGCCAGTGGCAGCTTTGAAGCACATGTACGCTCAGATATGAAGGATAGTTTCCAGGACTGGACTTCATGCCTTACTAGGTGATTTCAAGTTCACCTTGAGTGATTCTGGGAACTGGTCTGTTTCAAGGCCCAGACATGGTCATATTTAACCCTTCTGTGGATCTTACTTAGCTCTACTTTTGTGTTTTCCTTCTTATGTTTATTTTGTGCTCTCTGGGGAATGAAGTTTTAGTCCATAATTTTGCTTATTTATAATCTCTTTCAGATATCTGGTACCTTTATAATTGATTTCCAGTGATGGATATTTTTAGACTTCTACTGTTGCCATATTACTGAACATCATCTTAATTTTCATAAATACATTCCTGATTTATTTGAAGTCAGTGTTCACATCATGTCCTTCAGGTAGTCTGAAGAGTGACCATCCCTTTTCAAAGCACCAGTCAGTTTCCTTTCTCTATTTAGCTTTTCACAAGCCTTTTAGTTGGTGTGCATCCAAACTCCTCGGGATTTAATGGGCTTTAATGCAAACAATCATATTTTTGAATATTCTTTCTTAATAAAATGTCTCCTTTTCTTTCTGAGTTATAGCAAGGAAAAATGTTTTCACAGATCTACTTTCTTTATCTCCAAGGATAAAGACCCCTGATATACAAATATTTTTGTTATTCATTCATTCTAACTTCTTTCCTTCTTCATCAGCATGGAGCTGCTATACTAGTTGGTGCTTTCCTGAGCCCTTTTGTGTCACTCACAGTCTCCTGCATATTCCATCTCCTTCTAGTCATTGAAAGATAAATGCCTATACACCCCTTCCCAGTAATAGTCTGTCAGCTCTGTACCTGGAAAACAGCTTGAAGGTCCTTAAAATTATACCTCCCACCAAATGTGGGAACCAAGTGTTCAGCTGTCAGGACTTTAATATTCATGAGTTGCCACATTTGGTGATTATTCACCAAATCTGTCACCTGTATGTCCTGAGAGAGCCCAGTATCAGCTTCCAGGGAAGATACAGGATGCTCTGAAGAGGTTTCACCAGGCAAAGTGTCTCCCTTTAGTTAGAGTGGTAGCCTCAAACATCCTCAAACATGAGCCCAATATTACCTCCAAACTTCTGGAAAGAAATGTGCTCTGCATTAAATAGCCATAATGACCTTGAATATAACCTATATTGTACCATGTTGTGATCAGAACATTTGCACAGCTGCAAGACTCTTTTAGGCTGTGAAGGTCATTATGTTATTTTACTGTATGTCATTTAAGATACATGCTTTGTTACTAAGGTTACTTGAGATCTGTCAGTGCAAGAAATACAACTGTGTATCCTCTACTTCTTCACTTCCCTGTTCATTTCACTTAACAACTTTTTTATGTTTAGATTCTAAGGTTTCAGTTGCTTTGAGATTCCTTAAGCCTCAAAAATGTGTTATTTAAAGTACACTAGGATCCAGATGTTGTAACATGGTCTCTTGAATATACCAGGGGTATGTGGCATAGAATACGTTAAAGAAGTTTATTGTTTTAGATCTTTCACTAAAGGTAAGTAAGTGCCTCTAACCTAGATTCTGGTTGTGGACAACATTAAATTACCTTTGTGAGGCTCCAAAATTGGAAAAGAGCCTTGTGGTCATGCTATAAGAGAACATAAAACGTCTCAAGCTGTGGAAAGACCCTTGGTTGAGTTGATGCTCTTTGTCCCCCTGCAGTTCATTTGACACATAGGGAAAATGACAGGAAAGAAAAGACAATAATGCTTCCAGAAATTGTGTATGACAAAATAGATCTTATCCCCCAGCTCCTAACTCTTGCAGGCACATGGTCAAACATACATGTATTTGATTATTCACTAGTCTACTCTGTGGAACACTGCAGAGAAACTGGATAGGCTAAAAGACTGAACTCCCCGTTTGAAAAAAAAAAAGCAATAAAAATAACACTCCAGCTGAGCTGGTTTAAGTGCTTGCGTTCTTGGAGAAAGTATAATTGTATTTCTTGGAAAATAATTTGATAATTAAACATTGAGCAAACGCTTAGCAGAAAGAAAGACCTTATGCATATATTCTGATTGCATAAAGAATTCCTGGAAGAACTATCTTAAATCTGCATTCTGAAACTAGTAACTAGATAACATATAGCTATATTTATACTTAGTGAAAATATTTCAGCTGTAAAGTGTGAAACAGCTGACAGAATCTATTGACCTACATTGTCATTATTTTTTAAACACGCACACTTGTGTATTGCAGCACGCTAATAGAAATGTATGGCTGGAAGTGTTAAGTATTTTCAGTATTATTTGAAAGTATTATTGATTAGTATAATAACTGAAAAATAGACAGAACAAACAGAAGTAATTGTGCATGATGAATGACAAGTTGACCCAACATAAGCACCAAGCCCCAAATAGCAAATAATCAGTTAATTCATTTTATCTTGATACTCCACACATAGTTAGGAGTCCAGTCACATTTTGCTTGGTGGTAGTGACAGTGTTTAGGACTTTTGAAGATACCAGTGTTTAAATAACATGACAAATTATAAATTATAAATGCCATGTATGAAAAAACACTTTCTTGTAAAAACTGTATTGGAATTACTACCTTCAGCTTGGAACAGCAATAGTGAAAAAATAATTAAAGCAATTAGGAATATCTGCGGTGATTTCTGAAACCGGATTGTATATAAAAATGGAGGAGTTAGATGGGTATGGAACATGGCATTTACCACTTCATGTAATTGCATCTTACCTTCCTTTCCTTCAGAACTGTTTAATTGCAGCCATGGTAATTAGCAAATTGCAAATTCAATAGGGAGCCCAGGTAATGAGAACAGTTGTACTTATCAGCAAGGAGGCCCTCTCTAGCTTACAGTTCAGTCACAGAATGCCTTCCTCTTACATTTGTTTTAAGAAATCTGGATCTGTTGAATTAATTAAAAGACATGCGAGACTGAACTTATATTTCACAACTGAATGCTAGCCTGGAAATTACATAAGGGGAAAAAAGGCAACCAAATCACCATTGATGAAGACATTGGTCAATGAAAACTCAACATTCACTGGAAAATACAAAATCCAAATTTCTGTTTTGACTGGAGGAGAGCATCGGTGTTTTGCACAGCGATTCAAAGATTCTGAGTGGTGTTTCTACAAGACCAATGGAGTCTACTCAACAGCATGAGACAAAGATTCTCATCTTCAAATATCAAGCCAACACAATAAACTTAATTATATTTAGAACATGAATAACAAAGCATGAAAAGTCTCTGAAATGTTTACAAGTATGATCATTAGTAGATTTGGAATAAAGGACAAAATAACAGTTTTGAAGCTGAAAGGTCGTATGGGAAGGGATTCAAACAGCATCAGTTCCTATTTTTGACCTATAATTAGCTACCTCTTCAGTCAGAGGAAGTGTCTTTGCAAAATTTGATTTTCAACAGCAACAGCACTTTATCAATAAAAAAGAATCTGCAGATGCTCAGGTGATCAGCTTTCGTTGGGGAATATTGTCAGTCAAGCATCTCCAATGTGAAGTTACCACGACTGCAGGAATTTTCTAACATTTTACAGAATTCCAAGTGTTCTGTAGTTTGGTTAGGTGCTGACGATGCATTCAATTAACAGTGAATTTGATCAGCATCTTAGGGAAATTTTAAGCTGTTTATAAAGTCAGATATTTGAATTAAGTGGAGAAAACATGAAACTGGAAGAAGTAATATCCCTTTCTTGAGATATATGACATTTACTGACTGAAGATACGTGTGTGCTGATAGAGTGCTTCAACTGAAATGCAAGCAAGGATTTGACACTGAAACCAAAGTCTGCCTAAAATCAGCAAGCGTCTTTTCCCCACCACCACGAGCTATCTAATCAAACAACAAATTTATATAACTGTGTTTTTGTTTCTGAAAAAGTCACTGAGTCATCTTAGTCATACACAGTATGTTCAAGAATTCCACGTGTGCGCATTGACTGACAGTTGTGTCCGCAACCCAAACTGACACAACTATATGCAGAGATGTAAATGAGTCTGTCATTAGTCAAACTGCTCAATGTGACTTTCCAGGCACTCCAAAATTTTCCAGCAAGCTGTGATATAGAATGCTTCCATAAACTTAACGAGGTGCTTTCAAGGAATTATCTTTCTGACTATGGTGGCTTTTGATCTAAAATAGCTTGAGATTATTTTCATCACAAATTTCTGAGGTAGAAATATGAAACCTCATTTGTTTGCAACTAAATAATATCTGACAATAGAATTGCTCTTGTACCTGATAAGTTCAAGTTATACCTCTTTTTTTCATTGGAGCCGTTAATGTTGCATACTGCTGTTTCTGGCAAGCAGTCAGGCTATGGGGATGACAACCAGAAATACTGCTAGAATACTACTCATATTCAAAAGAGATTGTACAGTGCATGCCAGTTGTCTAATTTGCTCTCATTAGTCCAGCAAAACGGCTTCTTAGACTTTATCTATCTTGTCTGAGGCCCTGCAGGACTCATAGGAG
>JAUBNY010000048.1:6272567-6284518 GCA_032275445.1 Crypturellus soui | reverse complement strand
TGCAAACAGAAGAGTGATGTAGAGAGAAGACCCAAAACAACCAGATGAAACTTTCAGGCTAGCCCTAGACTCCAGTCCTTTCCAACCTAAATTATTGGTTGGGACAAAAAGAAAAGATGAAACTGAGGTGGGAAAGAATCAGACAAGGCACATAATGAGAAACAATTACCAAAAGACACCAGGCATAAGAGGAAATGTGGTAAGTATCCCAGCACTAGGAAGTCTAGCAGAGAGAACACCATTAATAGATGATGCTGTGCTTAATGCTTTTGTCAGTTCAAACTGTGATGAAAAGTTCAAGTGCGTTTGGTGGGTAACATAATACTGTTAACATTAAATTATGTAATTAGTTATAGCAAGGGATGCTCAGGTAAGATTAAGTTTCCCGGTGGAAGGAGAAGCAAACATCAGACTGGTTTACCTGAAGAGTAGGAGCTGTGCCAGCATCTGCCAGAAATGATGTAGCATTCAAGCACAATAATAATAGACTGTGGGACTTCCTAGAGTTCGTAATTTGCCTTATTTTTCTATGATATTTGATGTTTTTATTCCCTATTGGAAATAATTCCACTTTGTCTGAGATAACTGAGGAGAGCTAAGGAAGGAAAAAGGGAGGGATCATCTCTATCAGAGCTCTCACAGGGGAGGGGCGAGACCTGCATTTCAGTGCAGGATGCAGCAATTTTATTTGATAACGAATTTGGGTGTTTGAATATCAGTCTTCCACAAGCTATGTGAGAGCCTGCCCCCCTCAGGCTGCTTCCCTGGTTATCCAATATTCTGAGTGAAAATTTGGTTATTCCTGAAAGCGACACTACTGTATGACTGTGCACACATTATTCCCTGGCTGCCTTGCCCCAGGGGTCAGCTTTTTTGCTGGAGATGTGATAAACTAGGATTCAGATCCTCGTTCTGTATCAAGAAGAAGATGATAATAAATCAATGTTTCCTATGTTGTTAAGTGAGTGATTAAAACATTAGAATAGAGATTTACTCGTTTTTTATTTTAGAAGGGGAAATTAGATTTAGCAATTCCTAATTGAATTAGAATCCTTATTACTAAGGATTGTGTGAGCAGCAGATCCTGCAGATATTTAAGAGTTAAGCATTGCAACACTTAAGCATCCTTGAGATTTTCTAGTGTAAGTCAATTCCTGCTTTATGACTTACCTTGTTCTCAGCACCTCTATCTGACATTTAGACAAAAATAAATAAATAAAGGACCTTCACACATAAAAAAGCTTCATAGAATATAGTGTGGATAGTAGAATCTGATCCTATGATCTGCATGTCCAAACCTCCTGTGTCATAGAGCCACAGACTGTGTGTTTTGGTATTTCAGGTAGCAAGGGAAGAATCTCCTTCTGCAAAAACTCTAGGCAGGAGGTGACGCTGCCCCTGCCACAGGCTCCCTGCTCCGTTGGGGGACAGGAGCAGGCTGGTGCCTGGGCTATTTTGATGGTGTTGACCTCAGCACCTCCCCTGGCTCATTTCCTCCCAGAGCCAGGGGTTTGGATTTCCCAGCGGTGCCAGAACAGCCTCACTGCCAGTCACGGGGTAGCTCTTTGACACAGCAACTGGGCTTGAATTGCCTGTAAACTGTGCAACTCAATGGTAGCTGCTGCAAAATATAAAGTATATGCAGTCCTTCCCTGAGAATTACAAATAGTTCTCCAGTACCCTTGATTTCTTAAATGTGATTAAAAAATCTATATAGTTCATAAAACGTTATTTTAAAATAATCTTATTTCATTTGTTTTCTCATATCTTAATGCAAATAAAACCATAAGGCTTTTCTATGGATTTGCTTATTTGGAAAAATGGACTTCTTCCCAAAGTTCATCAGTACACTAAGCTCTGGCCTGTGTTTGGAATTTGTTTTCCAGGAAAATAGAAAACACATCATATGAGTGGGATATAGCGGTTATATATTTCATTTTCATTAATGCACTATTCTTTTCTCTTAAGCAGTATAATACAGGCTGTGTCAAATGTTTACAATGGATTTTTGTCAAGTACAAGGTTCTTTTCATACAGACATTGGCTTTATTAGTATGGTTTCTTCCAGTTCATGTCTAAATTTTAAATCCTCTTGGAATTGACACCAACTGTCCATTTTGACACTTGTTCATTAGTTTTTTGTCTCAATGGAACTATTCTCTGTCCTTCAGCTGTTGTAGCAATTTTGCATTTTCCAGAGTCTCCTTATAAGACCCATGTTCTATGCTTGGAGAACCATACAACATGACAGTCTGAAGTATTTCACAGCTCCATTAGAGCAACTTGCCTTTTGTTCCAGCACACGTTTTCAAAAACAGAACCTTCAGCCTGACCATTTGCAAAGTTGTTTTTTTTAATCTAAATAATTATTTCTACAGCTTAAAAATTAATGGTCATAACAACTATAAATCCAAGTCATTCTTCCCCTTTGCTATCCAGAGGCAGGCTAACCGTAGCAGGTCTGAGGGATTAGGGCACGTCCCTCTATTTTTATGAGCTTGAATGTGTGCTTGTGCCTGTGTCTGATAAGGAAGTGTAGATACAGTACATGGTAACAGTGACAGCAAGTTGGAAAAGATATTGGTATTGTAAATAAATTAACACTTTGTCCTTTTGTTATTGCTACAGACATAGAGTCAAGAGATGTTGCCCAAACAAGGAGCAGGATGCTGGAGTAGCCTCCTGTGCTATCGCAGTATTCCTCTGAAACATTTCCAGAAAGGTAAAGTAAGTTGTCTGCAAGTGCTCCTATCTGATGTCCACTCCTCAGGTTGAACCACTTTCTGCTACTCTGTCTTATTAGGGATGTGAGAGCTGAAGGGAGAGAGTGTGGCAGTGGTATTTGCCATAGTGACTCTTGAGAAACTACTGCCCATGTGTTTGTACGGGGATGAGTGTGAGAGGAGAAAGCAAGTGAGCCTTGCTGTCCTTGACTGTATCCTCAGTTTACTAGGAGACATGCAAAGACATATTAGGGGAAACTGCCTTCCCCAAAATGCTTCTAAATCTAAGCAGATAGGACAAATAAAGGATGAGAAAACAACGAAGATGAATATAAATTATATGTTTTATTAGATACGCAAGGTCTGTGATCACTTGGATCGGCTCTTGTCCCAGGGTAGCACAGAACTATCAGCTGACTCTGCTAGAGATGCCAGGTCCTGTCCGCTTTTAAAGAAAGCACAGCAGTACCCAGGAGAGGAGAGTTTGTTTCACTGAGTTTGCCCAGTGCAAACTGTGGCCCACAGCATTAATCTCCATTAACCAGCAACCAGGCAAGACCGCATAATCTGAGTGCTAATAAAAGGTAAGAATTGGAAGTGCAAAAAAGAGGGGGAAAGTCAAGAAACGGTGAATGTATTTGCCTCAAGTATTCAGTCAGCTTTAACACACAAGGTAGCAGACATGTTCCTTCAATAACAGTCATCTCACAAGTATTAGGCATAGCTTTAAGGAATTTGACAATATAGCCATTATTATTAAAGAATCCACTGTTAGGTATTAATCAAAGCATCATCCTCATAGACATTTTATCAGATCACATCAGCATTTTATTCAACAACCTCTAAGGCAACCTATAACTATTCCAAAGCCATCAAAAGAACAACAGAAAAGAGGTGAAGAGGAGAAATGTATCAAAACTTTGAATGTGAACCATGGAAAGGACTGTATGGCTGTGCAAGTTTGACACTAATAATTCCAGTGAAACCAGAGGTTGTGTTGCCTAGTGTCATGAAGCTGAGTCCTCATGACTTTCTCTTCTTTGCATAGGGCTTTCATCATAGAATGATGTGATATATTTGCATATATGCTTCATTTCTTATAGACCTTCCAGAAGATATTCAAAAATGGTATATTCTCTTCAGAAGCTCTCCTCTGCTGGCACTTACAGGATGCACTATTTATTTAGCACATAGTGAAGGGAGAAACACAGAATAAATTAACCTTTATTGAGATGTGCTTCCCTTAAACACCTGTTTGAGATCTGGGATGAGCTGCCCCATGTAAGCGTGCCCGTGTTTCCCCACTGGCAGTGAAGATGGTTGGCTCAAGCTGGTGCGTAGAGGTGGGTTACTGACGGTAACCAGCAGCCAGGCTGCTCAGCTCTGGCATGGAGGAAGGTTAGAGTGCTGATCTCAGCGGGGTATTACTCACCACCCAGCAAGAACATAGCACAGATAGATCACAGGTAATTGGTGATCTTTACTACGGAAGGTATAATGTCCTAGCTGGAAAGGTGCATCTGTTTGCCTTATTGGAGTAATGTATAGGGGTTTTAGTTACTGACAGAATGAAATGAAAAAGTTTCAGTGACAGTCTAGCTCTGAATTTCCCCTTTTTATTCTTAGCAGATTCGGACTAAAATGCCCCACACAAATGCCAGTTGGCTCCGGGGAGGTTTTCTGGGCTCCCTGGCTGCCCTGGAGCGACGCTGTCAGATGACTCTCTGCTCTCCATAGGGCTAAGATTACAAGCGGGGCAGCCAGTCTCCTCGGGCCACTAGCTGCCCCTGCCCGGGGCACAGCACTGCGTCACCTCAGCTCAGGGCAGGATTCTGGGTGAAAAATGCAAGCCCAGCTTGTCTGTGTAATAATGTACGGAAAGAGCAGCAGAATTCTGTAAGAAACAGCTAAATGAAGCTAGGGTGAATGCCAAAGGAAGACTGGCAAACAGCCTATGTGCTGTGCAGTGAGAAAGCAATTAGCAATATATTTTTCAACTTAAAAGTGGATAAATATAATTTATCTGCATGTGCCCCAAGTATCCCTCTGCTACCACACTGAGGTAGCAGACCTGAGGAGAGACATACACATACACATATGTTTAATTACTTTTTGATTAAGCTCTCGTTAGTGCAAAAAGCCCTCTTCTCTCTACTAGGTATATTTCTTAAGAAGTAAAACGCAAGAAAAGAAAAAAGCCCACAGCTTCTCTGTGAATATGAGCACTTATCATAAGTGAATAAAAAGAATGAAAAATGCACCAGAATCATACCAAAACCTTCTGCTGTTTATTTGTGTAATGTTGTTAAAGGTGCTGTGTGGATATGATCTCAAATCTGTCTCACCTCAGGGTATCAGAAAAGAAGCAGAGTAAGAAATACAGTGGCATAAATAATTAAAAGACAGAGAAATTTTTTGTTGCTTTGTTTTGATTTTTTTTCAATACCTATTTCAGTGAGAGTGAGTCAATAAAGGCCATTTCCAATAGCTGTGTGATTCCTTTTTTTTTTTTTTACTGGAAAATTCATGCTTTGGATTCTTTTGCATATAAAGAATTGAAATTATGTTCATACATCTGCTTCTATGAGTAATTTCTCGTTGCCCAAATAGTAAATAGGTTTAACAGCTCTGAATTTTCTAGCTTACAAATTTTTTGAAAGTTCCAATTTTCCTTTGTTGTACCAGGAATATATAGATCTTGGTCAATTAGCTTTAGGCAAAATTCTGTTTCAATGGAAAATAGTAAAAATACAATTTCTCAATTTAACTGGGTCATACCAATAAGAAATGAAAATATACATATATACCTTTTTTATTTTTATATTGTACTAATCACCTATAAAATTGAATGATTTTCCAGACAACCACACCGTCAATTACAAGCATCAGTTCAACTAATTTTTATAATTTTTTTCCAAGCAGGTTCATTTTGATATCATCTCATAAACTGCATGACATTTAAATATATATATATATATTTTTTCCTTTTTTTTTCATTTTTCCCTCTTAATAGTAAGGGCTACTTAACTGCTTCACAGTTCGGCTGACAGGGTGCTCAGTATCTAGCAGCACTTGACTCAAAGATTGAATTCTGCTGTGCCAAATATGCCCTGTGTGTCCCAAGGGACACTTCCCGCACAGCGGGTTTTGTGGAATGCAACTGCGAAGGGTAAAGCTTTAGTTGCGTATTAGATTTCCCGTACCCAAGTATTCTTTTTATATCATCCAGAACTTCATCTCCGACAAAATATTTTAGGAATATCCTTGTAAAACTTCCTTCAGCTCATTATTGACTATAAAGAGTACTGGAATGGTTTATTCATGATTATGCTAGAGAGCTGTGTGCAGCTGTCATCCCACAAAAAGATCACCCCGGTAACACCAATCAACAAGCAGAGTAAGATGATCCAAATATAACTGAAACCATCTAAATGTTGTCTTTCAACTGAAATATAGAGGCACGACTTCATACCAAACTTCGCCTGGTGAAGTGAGATCTTTGAAAAGGCCTGTAGACATCATTACTCAGTGATGAAAAGCCATTGATGTTCAGTTTACATTACACAGTGGAATCTGAGAAAGGGCCTACACGAAGAGAGAGCTTGGAGAATACCCTTAAAATAAGTAATTAGTTCAACATAGTTTGAAAGAAGTCATTGGGAAAAAAAGAATTGCCGTGAAAAATATCAAGCGCTGGATTCATCTTCCTGCTTTCAACTGACACTGAACAATGACCAGTTCTAAAATTTATGCCTCAGTTTTTAATAGTGGTAGGAGAAACTTCTGGATCGAAGCCAGTAATTTAGTTTATCCTTGAGATTGTGTACAGTGCCTTTACTGCAAAGACATGCAACTGATACCGCAGTTCAGCTCCGAGATGAACCACGCAAGTAAGTCCGCACTTGTCTCCAGCCTCCTAACTATATCTACACGGAAGACGGAAGAAAATGTGTTCTGAGGTCAATGGAAAAAGGCAGCTCATATTCCCTGAGGCCATCTGCAAATCTGCTTAGAGTAAAGGGGACAGAGAGGAGGTTTGGAGTGAGAGAGGCACCTACCTGAGAACAAGGCGCACCTGTAGATCACACCTGCATTATTTGGCTTAAGTGATCCATATGACGGTTTATACTTCCTTCTAATACAATCACACAGGGACAAGCAAGACAAACGAACGAATGAACGAACAAAACTCCCCAAATTGTGACCGGTGCTGCTGGAAAGGACTTGGTCCTTTCGGTATGGTACAGCGGTGACGTGGCAGGCACGGGAAAGGGCTCGAGCAGTGGGTTACCTTTCCGTACACGTTCTCCTCGCTCAGGTAGCCACTTACAGCCCATTGCAGTCAACGTGCTGCAGATTCTGCAGCACCAAATGGGCAGGCGACTTAACTACAAAGCAGCCCTATCTCACTGTTTCTGCAGGCATATCCTCTGAAAAACAGACAGTTAAATGGACACTTTTCATAGGTCTTAAAACAAAAATTAATTTGGACCTGGCTATTTATTATTTCATTATTACTGTGGATAGATGATGGTTTTACACAATGTTTAGTATATATGTAATACATACTCTAAAACACGTGCTTTTCAGTTTTTTTTAATGTGCTGTCGAAGTATTTTTGGCAGTAATCTCTTCTGTCCACAGACCTCACAGACTTGTGTGTCCTGAATCTACAAATGAAGGTTTTCAGTCAGAGCTGTGCATAACAACTTAGATCTAAAAGTCTGCATCAGACACTATTTTGCTTCACTATTCTTACTATTCTTTTTATATGTTTCTTAATAGTTTTTTTTCTAATTCCAGGACTCTTGAACCATCACAAATATAAAAGGCTTTAGACATTTCTGCACATAATCAGGAAAAATCACTGTCATGTGTGACTTTAGTAGGAAGCAAAATCAATGCAAAGCTATTTCTTGCCTTTTTTCTTATTAATTGTATGTCATCACGCTTTGTATTACAGCAAAACACAGAGGGTACACTATTAATCTTTCACATAGCTTTTCACATTATCAAATTAAATTACTATATAGCTCCATCTACACAGTAAAAGTAGAAGTTAGAATGCACAGATTATTTCATCAGTTCCTATAACACTATAAATGTGATTTAAATCAATATGAATGTCATGTTCTATTGTCTTTATGCAGTGACATTTGCCAATATATCAGTTCTTGAGGGCACTGATGCCAGCCCCTTCTAGAGATGTACAATGGAATTGGCTACATATAATAGTTTCTATAGAAATTGCCTGTATAATTTAATACAGTATGACCTAATTTCAATATAATTGTAATCATTCTATAGAGTTCTGTCATTCTTCTGTTCTCCTTCAGTTTCTGGCTTTGATAGAGTATGCTCTTACTGCACTAGCAGTGCCAAGAATCTGTAGAAAATTGAGTGGCAAAAATAAGAATAAGAATGGTGTGCTGGGTTGTGTATATATATATTTTAAAATAGCTATTGGTTAAATTCCACTCTTGCCCCAGATCTCCAGTTTTGTCAGCAGAGCACTGCAAAAGGGAAGGAAGGCTGGAATACAAAAGATCACATGGAATTTTTTTCTTCGCAACTGGACAGAGAGAAGGGTGGAGGAGGATCTTCTGCTTCAAGGATGCTCTCCTCTCCCTATACTCACTGGCAGGAAATTCAGTGAACTACTGCTTTATTGTTTGGAGATCCTTCTCTCCCAGAGCACACATCCTGTGAGTTGCAGCCAACTTATGCTGACCATTGGCTTTATCCTCAGGAAAATGCAAAATGTCCCCAGGCAGCATGTACCATATTGCATACATCAAATCGTACAATAAACTTCTTCAGTTACTTACAAGATTTTTCACTTTGCCCTACAGAAAAAAAGCAAACTTGGCAGTCAGTATGTTACTGTCAAACAGCAGGTCAATGGAAGCCTTTAAGGACATTTGGAACTTCAGAGGCATCTGTAGGTCTCTTCATGGCCTTCAGAGGCCATCTGTAGGTCTCGCAGGACTTATTAGCTTTTTCCTAAAAATAAGAGGAATCACACGCGCGTGCGCACGCACACACACACATATACACACACATATTCCAGCCTTGTGGATACAAGATTATGCAAGATTATGGCTCTATAATGTCAATTTATCACAGCGCTGCATGTATTGCTACCAAGAAGAACAAATTCAAATCATGAAAAACATCTGTAAGTCCCTATAAGCAATTTGTCAGAATACTTTAGAGCCCATGTATAATAAATGAAGAACACATGTTTCATATGAACCACATGAAACTAGAGCTGTACAGAATGCTTTGCCAGAGACTTGAACAGCTGTGGACATCACCTCTCCCTCCCTCGCTCCAGCTTTAAAAGGCTTTATTTTCCTTTCGGCTTGGCAGGTGATGTTTACAGTAGTGTCAGTCTTCTGCAGAATATCCCTGTGACTATTCCCATCTCTTTGAATGTTGCCTTTTGATTTTTATTTTAGATCTTGGGCACTTTCTGCCAATTTACAAGGACTCCTCGCTGCACCACGCTTACCACCTTCTGACAGGGCATCGAACACCTACCGGCCTCTATGTCTACGTAAGTAGCAAGCCACACACTGCACAGAACCGCCTGCCTGCTGGCTACAGGAGACGGAGAGTTTTGTTATTCTTCTGCTCCGAGCGTGTGCAGACACCCACATCCCTTTCTAGATGTCGGAATTCCCGAGCTTGTCCCCTCAGCGAGGCTACAGGTTTATCCTTTCTAAGTAGAATATAAGGTGGCAGCTTGGAAGCCTCCTTGCTATTACATTTTTGCTTTTGAAACTCACATTTAGGTCACAGCTTTAGCATTATTCAGAAGGATACATTTGTTTACACGGAGAAAAAATTGAGCAATGAAACCCCCCAATGGTGTCAATGAAACACTGCCCTTTCTGTGTAAACCCATGGTACAATTATGTCTCTGTAGTCCTCCTACTCCACCAGTTTTTGCTTTGTTTTTCAGACAACAGCTTCCTGCTTCTCTCATTCCTGTTTCAGATCTCTCTGATAATGATTATCAGTGGGAGTGGAAGATGCTTCCTTTTATTAAATCCCCAGGTATTACCTCATACACTTTTTGATGTCTGCAGTGATCCACCAAAGCTTGCAAAGGAGCAACAGCTTTTGTAGTTTATACCACTGTGTAATAATATATTTTGGTATTAAATTTCGTGTACTTATTGTAAGTACTCCTTGTAACAGTACAGCATCCAAGATATTTGAATAAATTATAAACATTGTATTACTCAAATGAGTCTAACATTCATTATAATATATAATAAATTTGCAGCTTTATTTTATTTCATCTGGTTAACAAAAGCAGCAAGAATGTAAAATGCTTTCTCCGACACCGAACATATGCATTCACCATGTATATTTAAAAAAGCCCCAACTCACTGGTTATAAGGTATCTTAAGTAGCCCCAAGTGTCCCTGAAGAGCTACTGTGTGCTGTATAAAAGCTGAATAATCCTCCCTATGTCAGAAGGTGACTCTTCAGCTGTTCAGGATCATGAGTTGATGTGCTACCACTCATAAAAGAAGATGCAAAACACAAGAACATACATTTAGGTAAAGACCCACTACGATGGTATTGGAATTAGTCCACAAGAACCGAAAGAACATTGAAAGTGATCTAGCAAAAGTGCTCCAAAACCAAAACACAAAGAATATAGCAAATTCAGCCACAAATAAATTCACTTGGAATATGAAATTTTTGCATCATGTTTGGCTTGTTTATCTTTTTTTTTACAAAGATAACTGGAAAAAAGAAATATATTCAGAACACACTTTTAGTTTAAATACATACTGAACACATTATTTGTATAACAAGCAGAAGTGCAGTCTCTGCAAAACTACTGCAGCTCCTTGTTGCTCAGTGATCTGACTAAAATACATTTATGAAGGCACATTGATAGAGGAAAAATTTTCAATCATTTGTGTTTGTTTTAACCATCAAAATAGGGGAATTCACTTTGGCCCCTGTGCTTAAAAAAATATGACTTTGATTTTTAGGATCTCGATATTTTTAATATTTAGTTTTAATATTTACATGGTCGTTTCTTCCCATTCAAGTTCCACGTCACCTGCAAAAAAAAAAAAAAAAGACACATCACATTCCTCTATCTTTTACATAAATGATAACCAACAGCAGGTAACTTGGTTGAATATAAAAGATCTCATAGGGATGTGACAGTGGGCAGCTTGTCCAATGAGTATTACCACGAGGGAGGTTAAAGGGCTCCAAGGTTCCGGACCTGTGCACTTCTGAAGCTAACAAATGCTTGCTGAAATAAATACCCTTTTTTCCTGATGCTTATCCTAGAGAAGTCAATGTTTCTGCTAGGAAAAAAACAATTTTGGGACAACCTGCATCTACCCACCTTCCATGGCATCCAGAGAGTCCATCTTTTGCAGTGCTGAGTAATTTACAAAACATATGGGCTGACTGCTTCCCTTGCTTGCCAACAGATCCAGTACACACTGATGCAAAAATATATACTGTGCCTGTAAGATGCGAATTTAAAGACATTTGATTAGAAGAAATATGTATTTCTAATAGTAAAAAACTTTTATCTTTTTAAATTATAAATGTCCAGATGGTCTTAAAGTAATTGCAGTTTAACTCGACAATCTCAACACCTTCATTATCATAGCATATACGTCTGACTTGATTTCATTAATTTTGAGGTCTTTTGTGCTAAATTTGCCAAAAGATATTAATTCTTACGCTCCATGAAATGTATGACATCTAATATATATAATATATATGGTATAATATATAAGGATATATAAATATACATATTATATAAAATATAACACAGGAAATCTTATTAGATACAACTGAGAATAGAAGGCTGTTCCCCAAATTTCTGTAAGAGTTAGTTCTATGAAGAGATGCTTCATTACTTTTTATGTTCAGACTATATTCTGACTGAAGTTACTGCATAAACAGAAAACATAAGAAACTTTTCTCTTTCCACCATACAGAAAACCAGCAGGGTGCACTAAAATACAAAAAATTCTAGTAAATCTGCGTGTTCTGGAGGCGTGCATCATTGCTAAGAGCCAAAATGCCCTATTTTTCATGATACTTTCTTACACCAGGGCATCATGTGTAAGAGACCAAACTTCTGTGGAAATAGTAGCTCCAGGTAACAATTGAGAAAAGAAGAAAATAAAAGGGTGAAAATAGAAAGAAATGGATTAAGCATATCTTCACATG
>JAUBNY010000048.1:6240033-6262933 GCA_032275445.1 Crypturellus soui | reverse complement strand
GTGTATGGGAGGATCCTGTGACTAACAGCAAGCAGTTTTCTTTGAGGGATGCTGTTTTAGCGTAGGCACCTCCATAGGTTGTCTGATTGACAGCAGAGTGAGGAGACTGACAAGCTTTCCTATATACTTGATGCCAAGATCATTGATTTGAGCCAGATAGATTGTGGCACTTTATTTTTTTGGTCTCCTTTACATAAGGCATACTCATTATTACAGAAAAGTTTAGTTAAAAGAAGACTAAATAAAGAATGAGTGAGCGTTTCTGATCTGGGCCCATGGCGAGCACGTAGAAATGATGAAAAACAGGAAAGATGTCAGAGACGAATAAGTGAATGCTGGAATCAAAGTTTCCAGAAGTTGATGGTTGGTCTTCAACTTGATAAAAAAAAAAAAACAATTAATAAGAAGATTTATGAAACTCAACTGTCTATATTTTATTGTGTTCCACGAATATAATTTTTAGTGACTGTAATTTAGAATACATGTTGGGCAAAGCAGCAGATAACAGAAGCAGCTGTTCTGAAAAGCTAACAGCACAGAACGTGGCATTATTAACCAAGTAATACCATGCTCCCCATCTCACATCACAGCTAATGCTTAAAATAATAATGACATTTCTTGTCTTATTAACCGAAAAATGAAGCAGTGTTGAGTACAGAGAGACAGACTGCTGTCTCCTGTGATAAAATCTAGCCTTGGCTTATAAGTTATCATACACTCGCTCTGATCCCTTGCAACACATTTACACGTATCCACAAGAAAGCAAACCCAGGCTCCTGGGGTAGCTGAATGTACAAACATGTGGATTTCATATGTTTGAAAAATCTACTTCTCACTAACGGGAGAAAACAGGAAGAATGTTAAGGAGTTTGCAACATGGGTTGAATTACAAAGCCAAGAAACTAGTCAGGCTGTGGTTTCTTGCACCTGCATTTTAAAGCCTGTGAGAGCAAGTTGAAAGCTACTTTCTTTGAAAGTAATTTGCTTCAAGACAAGAACACAAATGAAAACAAAAGCATAGAATGTTTGATAGAAATTCAGAATTTCATAATGAGGACATCATTGAATTAACTTATCAAAGGCAGATCAAACAAGAATACAGTTGCATTCCAAATATATGCCTTACTACCATAGGGAGGGAACAAATGGAGGAGTTTATTAGCAAACATACATACATGGTTTTATGTTTGGGAAACGATTCTTAGACCTGTTCCAAGGCAGATCGGCATCAGTTGAAGCGAGGTCCTCAAGAAACTTGGGAAGCTCCTGTAAAGGAATAAGTGCTTGTTAGCAGCCTTTTGCATTTTACCAGCAGTAAATACCAACAATGGATCAACAGCAGTTTCCCCTGAGACAAGCACCCCAGTGAGAGGAAGGCTCCCTTAGTTCTGCAGCACATGGCATTTCTAAGAACAGCTGGAATCATTGCAGAAGGATTTCACTGCACTGTCAGTCATCCCTGCTTACACCAGCGCCCGCAGATGCAGCACTGCAGAAAATGCTGTCAGGTTGAACAGTCAAAGCTTACATGCACTTAAACCTTGAAAGTCTGGATAAAGTCCGCCTATCTATAACTTTTTGTATGCTTATTTCATTTTTTCCTCTGTCTTTTCATGAAGTCTCATATTTGGTATCCATGTCCTACTGCTCAGCCTTATTTCTGAATCTGGCCTTGTCCAAACTCCTGGAGCTTGGGAGAGCACTTGCTACAGCCTGAGAACTGATGAACAAGTCAATTGATGAACTGATGACAATCCAGCCAAGGCAACTGGCAGCCAGTTACTGCTCACAGGACCACTTCTGAAAGGGGTGGGAGGAGGTATTTTTGGTTGGCCCACAGTTTCATAAGTGGTCATTAATCTATTACTCAAGGACAGACATGAGTAAATCCTTCATATTAAGGAATTTATTTGATGGGAGTGTGTGCATACATAAATATGTACAATTTGCCAAGCTGAGTAAAACAGCAAAAACAATTTCACTACTTGTTAATGGAGGCAACTTATTAATGTGATGATCATACAATGGGAATGAGAGAATAGAAAACACTTCAAGAAGTCAGAATTTAACCACTTTGTTCTCTTCCTGTTTTATCAAGAACTAGACTAACTTTAATAATAATTGTCCTTGTTTGATAAATGTTGCAAGTTTCTTCCAACTCTTACCTAAGATACAAATGAGATCTGTTTATTGCTTTGTATCTGTATAAACGTTTTCTATGTAATCCACTGACCTTTTTTTTTAATCTTACTGACTAATCTCTATGTGGATTACTTCTAAATGTAGAACAGATATCTCTACAGTTCAATGTTAATTATTTTTGAGTACTCTTGCCCAAGTACTTGAGGCACTTTCCTTTTGAGAAATAAAATTTAATGAGCAAATAATATGAAAAAAAGGGGAGGGTATGAATAATGGAAAAAGAGTATTTTTTATTTCAGTGATCCTTCTTTTACTCTTAATTCAAGTACTTTGTCAGTTGTATTTGATGAATTTTGATGTGCTTATATATTAAAAACATCATGTTTTGAATAAAATCATGAAAAATATAGTTTTAAAACTGACATAATGAACCAAATCAATATTCCTTCTAATCTGATATCCTATTCCCTAAAATGGCAAACACCTGACATAACGATGAGATCTCAAAACCCATGAACTGTATCGTGCACAATATTATCCCATGGGAAATATCCTTCTATTACCAGTTGACAAAAACCCAAGGTCTGAAGCATGAGGACTACCTTGCTTTTATAATTACAGCCTTGATAGTATAGATGCAGGTGCTTCTCAACAGAAGAGCGAGATGGTTTCATGATGAAAGCAAAGGACTTGAAGTCAAGAGACCTGTATTCTCTTCTTATCTCTGACACATATCTCTTTGGGACAGAATTAGGAGAAGAACTGCAGAGAACAACTAGACAATCATCTCACTTGGAAAATTAACAAGGTACTAGTTCCCATCCAATATTTCAAAGTCTCTTTCAGTATTTGTGGTTTTCTATGAAGGAAAAACCTATGATTTTATCCCCTGAAAATTTACCTTCTGAAAATTTCAGAATTGAAATCTACTTATAAATGAACAGCTGATATAATTCAGTTTATATCAGTATGGTAAGGAATTAAACCATATGGTCAATAGATATGAAGCAAGTATAAAAGACTAAACAAAAGACTATAATATATTGTAGAAAAATATTTTTAATATTTTAAAGCAATATTTTAGAATTTTGTCTTTGAGTCAACTTCTTCTATACTCAAAAAATTTCTTTTCTACCTGTTCAGATGCTCCTTTCTCTCTCTCTCTCTCTCTCTCTCTCTTTTTTTTTTTTCAATAATCACTTTAAAGAGGCCCATAATCCTATGACTGACGCTAAATAAATTTCTCTGACATAGTCAGTCAGTGGACTGACTTCTACAAATTCCTGTCAGGATTCAACAAGAACAGTTAAACATAGGCAAGGCTGGAAAATTTCCTTTATTCAGAAAGCAGAAATTCTCACACAGAATTTCTGTCATTGGATTTTGCAGAGAGGAAGAAGTTTGATATACTGTTTGTGGTACTATATAGGTGTAGAGGGTCACGGCAACCCTCATCATATGCATGGCCTGTGAACTTTAACTTGCATCATTTGCCTCATTGCTGAGAGTTTGAGCTTGCTAGGTAGTACAGAAGTAGTACTGCTGTACAGCACTCGGCAGTAAAGAGAAAACACAGAAGCAGATTCTGTTGCTGTAACAATGCTCCTATATCTGAATGGGTGCTGAGCTCCTGTATCAGTTCTCTGCATCTATGTGGATTTCAGTCTAAATGTTAATTTTCAGAATTGGAAAAAAAGAGTATATTCAAAAACAATTTGTTGTGGAAACTATTTCTTTGCAGACTCATAAACCTTTAAAATACTTCATTTGCATTTTGTTTACTGAAGAATTTCAAGGTGCTGTGATGACATTTAGAAGTATTTTACTTTTCTATTTGTACTGACGAAATGTATCGTAAAACACTGAGTGAAGTATTTCTGTTTCAGAGATATAACAGTTACCAGGAAACTTGACTTCCCAAACTTATTAAGTGAACACTCTAGAAAACTGGAAGTTTGAGTATAAGCTAGGTTAGGTTATCCCCCCCACTATTTATTGTGGCTCCCTACTTTCTTTAGACCGTCTTTTCTGTTCAGTCATGGCTCTAGATCCATTCTCAGATCCAGGTTCTCTTCTCTTCATCTTGACACATGAGCCTACTTTCACATGAAGACTGAAATCAGACTCTGGAGATCTCTAGGCAATGTGGTTATATCAATTAGTCCAGTAAATTAAATAGGCCCAGGAATGTTCCTGGGTCCCAAGGCTACCTAAAATAGAGGGAGTTGCATCTATGCTAGCAAAACTGCCCAAACTGTGCTATGAACTTATGGAGGGCCTGTTGGCAATTCCAAAGCCTACTTTGGAATTACTCAGGCACAATCCTGGTGAAATAGTCCTGATTTGTGGCAGGGAACTTGGTAACAGTTTGTTAGTGTAAATAATCATATTTTTAAGCTCAGTTCCTCGTATGCTTGAATTTACTACCATAGAAACAGTCAGAGAGTCCAAGCTGGCCATGCTGTTATACACTTTAAGTATTGGTTTATGTGCTGACTGCAATGTTCCTACATACAGCGTAGGAGTTTTAAGTCATTTATCTTAAACTAAAGCCTTGAATGTGGATGAAAATGATGCAGGTCATGAAGATTGTTGTACAGAAGTGCATTTTCAAGTCTATCATTCATCTCATATAGGTGCTACAGACACTGTAAAAGACCTACCCTGCAATTCTTCTTGCTTAGACAAATCATCTGAGAAGACACCACTACACTCTGGAACTGGGCAATCGAAGCTCACAGAGAGCAAAGTGGAAGTCCAGAGGACATATAAACTGTTGATTATGAATTGACTCCATCATAACTATATGATTTAGCTAAATGAGACTTCACCTATTTTTATTTGTCTAGCTTGATAAAATGCCGTTCCTTTTTATTTTTTAAGTTTTAAGGTATTACAATGCTACAATATTTCAATGTAAGTCACATCTAAAAATGTAATAGCAGAAACTTTCCAGTGATGACCATTAATATGTGAAAATGTTACTGCTAGTAAAGCTTTTCATCTCTTCAGTCATGCATAATATAATCATAATCGCCCTTGTTCAAGTGAAATGACCCACTCCTGGAAAAAAAAATAGTTCTCCTTACTTTATTGCTCAAAGATTTTTATGGTGCTTTTTGTTATTAAATCCAGACCAATTCTATTTAAAGAGCATAACCAAAAAGCTGTAGGAAATATCATTAATCTTTTCGCACTTTTGTTGGTTTTCCCCTAGACACTGAAATATTATAATCTAGCAGAAGAAAAAGCAATTGTTGAGGTTTCATTTTTGCTAATCCAAATGCTAAGTAATTCATGGTAAATCTATAAATCCAAAACAATAAAGTCAACAGAGACTGACAAATTATTTTTGTGAGAGCAAATGACTTTAAGTGTTAGAAATGATTATGATAAAGGTTCCGAAACAACAGTAAGAGCAGAGATTGTTGAGAAAAAATGATATCCTTAAAAAGAGTACTTAATAAAAAATAGTGAAAATTTTGAGGTTTAAATTTGAAATTATATATTCATTTTACAAGTGTCATGCATATTTTGAATGTCAGTGCCTAGATAGATGTGACTAAAATAGATAGATGCTATTCTCAAGAGCAAGATGGATACGACCTATTATTTGTAAAGGACTCTGCATAAACTTTACACCATCCCTACTGAGGAAAGTTAGGAAGAAACAAATGAAAAACACTCCTGAAGTCCATGGCAATACAACTGGGGTTGATCATTTTGCAAATTAAATGCCAGTTGTGTTTCAGGAGCCATCATCATCAGTCAGGAAAATGAGCTTATTTAAAACAAATCTATTTTTGTAGATGTAGACAAAGAATTGCTAAATAAATTATTCATAATTGAACTACATATGCATCACTATATATGCAAAAACATTTAAATATTATGCTGTTCTTGCAAAGATGAATGTCTAGGGCAGATCACCTTTTGCTGACACTTAGGTGAATAATTCTCATCAGGTTGCACTGTAGACTGCACAATCCAAATCAGTGTAATATTACTTTCTAAACAATCAACCTGGTAATTGGGTATTGATTATCAAGGCCAGAATCCTTCACGGCCCTGTCTGCTTAAAATGGACATGAAATGTGACACATGAAACTACTGAAGGTCTTGCGATGTTGTGACAACTGCTAGCAACATACCGAAAATTCTTCCTGAAACTTTAGGTTGTTGTTTGTGCAAAGCTCCTCAACATGCTGTAGGAAGGATTTCTTGCTTATTGGCCTGAAAGAAATGACAGAGGAATTAGAAAGCTACGGAAGAATTTAAAATGTCATTGCTTTTAATTTTTATTTAACTGCAGTTCTTTAATAAACCTCTACTTTCCAGTTAAATAGCAACAGATAATTATAGACAGAAAATAATAAATTGCATATTAAATTGCTTGATTTATTTTTGATCACATGGAAATAAAAGCATTTTCTCCCTGTGTTATTTCTCCTTATGAAGTTTTTAAGTTGCTAGTTAGCACTACTGCTGGGTAATATGGCCTTTTTTTCAGATGACGCCACTCCAGTGCAGTATTTCAATATTAATGGAAGTTTTGTAAAGTTATCACTGCATTCTAAAGTGCATAATACTTCTCTGGTGTACAGAAAACATTTTATACATTGCAAGGTTTTAGACATATAAAATATTGCAGTGACCTCATTCACATAATGACATGGTTTTTAAACCCCAAGGAGTTTAAATATCCCTGTATTACTTCCCAAGCTAAAACACAGACATGCAGGCTTCACCCCAGAGAGAGAGAAAGCATTTCTCCAGTTACCATGCAATTAGTCATGCTTTTATGATTTATACACGGCTTGGAGGTTTTTCTAATAAACATAGAAGGAACCACACAATGAGACTCACCACAATATAAAAATTTTTAATCAACTTACTTGATGGATTTTCTATAACTAAGTAACCTGCAACAGAGATTTTTGTTAAATGAAGCAAACTGTGAGTTAACCACATAGTGCATTTTGATAGCTTTTATATGAAAAATTTAAGTTGGATCCAGATTTATTTCTTTAAGGGATTCAAATACAATAGTACTTCAGATACCTTGTGTAATTGTCTTGCTTGACTTTTACTAATGGACTGAAGCAACAGTTTTATGATTATCTTCAGATCATTTTAGCATGTTCTGGACTCATACAGGCTGGAGAAATCCATATCCTCAGCACATCACTTAATGTACATCGACACACTTCATTATCGACATACTTTATTAAATATCCACTCTGTGTAATTCTTCTAAGGGCAATTGCAGAGAATCAGGATGGGTTTCAGCTGACTGAATGCTGATACCTATATCTGAGCCGGGCTCTCTAGATGCCTTTTTTAATCAATGAAGAGAAAGACATGATTCCATCCCATCTCAAGCAGTCATCTAAAACAAGTCACAGATGAATCATGCCACCAATGTGACTATTTGCATCCAGACAGCCTAGGATGACTTGCTCAATTTCATGTACATGAAGCTGGATGAGACAAATTTTGCTGTCAATGGTCATTCTAGCAAGTGTGGCTAAAGACCTGGGTACCAAATGACCCAGTATCCCAGGGCATCCATCAATTCTGGAAAGCTCCATAAACCTGCCTAGCACGTATGACTTGTGGTTGCTCGGGATGTTTTTCACACTGATGTTGGCGGTTTCGCAGAAGCCAAACAGCCATGGCCAGTTTTTTAAAAATGAGTGCCTGATTTTTTTTCCATTTTTATATACTTCCCTAACTTCAGTTATGTTCCTGGTCCATAATAATTTCAAAAACTGTGTTACACATTAAATCTTTAACCTGATCCCCACAGCACATTTCATGAGGATCTGCAACCTAAGATCCATTCGTGGGGAGCTTTCAGATGGCCTTGGGACCTGGTCATCAATATCAGCTCTGAACCCTTTCCAGACGGTCTCAACATTACGGATTCAGAAGCCCAATTTCAGGCCCTCAGTCTCACAGAGCTTGTCTAAAAGACCAAAATAAAAAGGTTGAAAAAATACATTTTAAAGGATAAATTGACCTTTCAGAAAAGCTCTAAATATTCCTTTCCCATGTATCTTTCCAAAATTATACATGTTTACAAACAAATGTTACAGAAACTATTCTACAGTACAAATATAAATCTCTACTACTGTCATTTTTTTTTTGTGAAAAGACAATAATTTGCTTTAAAAATACCTCGTTTTATGATGTTATTAATAAACACTTAAAATATAAACTAGAGAATAAAATGTGATGAATAGAATTTTTGAATAATTTATTATTAAGCAGCAGAGAAGTTAATTCCAAAGCTACTAAAGATGTCTTTATGGTACGTATTTTTTAGTGGCAATTTTCTTAAATAATGTGAATTGGCTATGAAAGACTTGGGTTAGTCTCACTAAAGTAAAAGGAAGTTTAAGAATTCACATAAGTTTCATAATTAAAATGCTCCGTTGGACAACTGAAGAAGAGCTTTAGACTGAAAAAGAAAATAAGAAGGAAATAAAAAAACAAAGCATGCAACTCTTTATTAATGGAGAATATTTAGAAATGTATCTAGTGCTCTTGTATCCCTTATGCTGTCTGTGTTACTTGGCAGACAAAACTACCTTCTAGTAACACTGGCAACTTTAAAGAGCTAAAGTTTTCTCAAGCAGAAAATATTCTAATTAACTGTGCTGAGCACAAATACATTTGCCTTTGAGCAGAAAATACTATTTTTTCTAGGACTTTTTCTGGACAAAACTTTAACACAACAAAGAAAAAAAACCACTTGTTTTTCCTTATAATTAGCCTATTCCATAACAATAAAATAAAAAATATCTCTCATATGACCTCCTAGTAATTTTTTGGACACTGTTGGTTTTAATCCTCTGGAACGGACAGCAATTAGGGGCTTTTACTGTACTGTAGTTCAGTCATTAGGGAATAAATATTACATCTACACTGAACATTAGCAACCTGAATATGCCATACAGTGCTTCAGAGCTGAAGGCATATGGATCCAACAGAAAAGGACTGAGAAAGGAGCAGCACCATTAATGTAAGCCTACACAGTAATATTTCAGATTTTACTTTTGTTCAAAGCAGAAATGTGAAGCATGGAAAAAGCACAGAAAATGAACTAAGCAGCCCTACATATGGTGCTTTCAAACGCATTCTTAATATTATTAACAGGTGACTTACTTCTTTATAAAACATATGTTTTATGTCTTATGTTACTTTTCATAACCACCAAACATTTTAAAGAAATAAAGCACCTACACTTTGACACTTCAGTCTAGACATGGGTAGCTAAATGAAGAACTTGATTTATAGACATATTGAATTCTCACGCTCCTGTTGGTGGCAAGTGCAGTGGCTTGGCAGCTTAGAAAACAAGAATTTAATCTAAATGCTAACATGTGAGTAAGTCTAACTCAAAGACTGTGGCAAAGATGTTGGCTTTCTTGTGTAAGAATCTTTTGAAGGACTGAACTGTGTACTCGTCACTGGCTTAAGAACGACAGCTATGCTCAGTGCCAGTAATAAATGTTGGTAATTTTGTTCTCCACATTCGCCAATCTTCTGTATAAAACATAAAGATACAGATATCACTATATCTTGGTCAACATAATTTAAAAGCAAACTATGAAGTTGCAAATTTCCCTGTTTTCACTGGACAATTCAAGATTCACATTTACTCTGACTTTGAAACCAGGAAAGAAAAACATTCTCTAAGATAAAGAGAATGTCTCTTTATTGCTTTAAATCTGATTTGCTTTTAAAACAGTGTATTGTTTCATGTATGGGAGTTTTTTGAAGTCTATCAAAAATCTGAATTCCACTCAGATTACTTACGATAGAGCTAGAAAGAAGCCATTTATTTGTGTTGGCAGTGGTAACTGAAGACCATATTGTCACACAGACTCAGCTTTCTCTCTAGGTCAATCATCTGAAATCCACAGGGAATTAAAACTTCTTCCAAATGGAAGGCAACAGAAATGAGTATGTAGGCAAAAGGCTTAGCTCATAATCACCATTGACACTTCCTAGAAACAAGGGAGGAACTAATTTTTGCAAGTTAATTGAAAGCAATACGGAGCTTAACCCTTCCTGAACGTTCAAGGCCTATGGAAAGAGAACACGTGCTTACTTCTTCCATTCTACCAGGACACATACAGTCCTAAGCCTTGTACTCTTGGGATACAAAGCTCAAGGAGTCTATGAGTGATAACTGATTACAGAAGAGAAATTTACTGAAGAAAAAGGTAAGGCAAGAGCTGTGCAGGTTGGCCTAGGAAAAGTAATGTGTATGCGGAGAGTTCTCTCTCCTGTCCCAGACACCGAATGAAGAATATGTAGGAAGGGTGAGACCAGAGAATGATTTTATATACAATATCTTTTCTACAAGACATCTGAATATTTTGTACTTGCAAGGATTACAGGGTCTGCAATTAACAAGTATTTCCTTTAAATTGTGTTTTTCACTTGCCTGACAACCTATCTTAAAGTGAATGAAACAAAAGCCTCAGCGCATCCACTACAAGCCATAACCTCAGAAGGAAAGTTCTAAGAAACAGGGATCTAGGTGGCCTTCTCCTGGCAGCAGGAACCACTGTGAAAATAGCATGTCGGGATCCCTGTCAGGTAAACAAATGCAATATGGAAGAGTGATTTTTCAATAACCGTGTAGTCCCTGGAAACCTATTTACAGAATCCATGTACAACAGGTAAGTGTCTGTCTTGAACACTGGACTGTTGAGCGCTGGGGGCAAGTTACAAAAAATAAGTGATGAGAGGCCCCAGTATATGTATTAATTAGTGTGGTTAGTGAACTGATGGTTAATCTAGTCAAGACTGATAGGCTGTATGTTCAAAACAAAGTTTTCTTTTCGTATTATTACCTGTCTTCTATCATGTCCGTCATCATGGACACCAATTTCCTAAATATTAAGATTCATAAAGCAGATCTCATTTTCCACTGAATTTGGTAGAAAATAAATCCCTAAATGCCTTCTGAAGATAGGTCTCATGATTATTTACCTCACAAAAACTTTTTGGGAGATGGCACATGTGAGTCTGTCATGTGCCTCACATGTCTCACACATGTGAGTATTGGGACATTCTTTAAAACTTTTTCAAAAAATCATAATAAATTCAAGAGAAAGGACATCTTGTCATCTCACAGGACAAGCCTAAGTTATCTAGATGTTGATTGCTTTTTAATAGAAAAGATGGCATAAGTCCTGTCCTGAGGAGCTCTCATTTAGTGTCTTCACTTCAAACTTTCAAATTTGCCATAATGTTAGCAATGGACTTGAGGAAGGATCCTACCGTAGCACCAGCGTAGCTATTGTATGAAAAAAATAACCCCAAATTTAGCAGTAGTGTCCTACAACTTATGAGACTGGCTTAAGACAAGAGACTTGGCTAGCAGCTCTAACAAATGGAAAAAACAAAGAGAAAAATACAGGTAGAAGGACATGGTAAACTGCAAGCCAAATACATGAAACACATTTTCTAAAATATGGGGTGATGTAACTAAATCTGCTGAAGCACTGTTCAGAAAAGGCCTTGCTATGCATAAAGCACATAAGGAAGTGCACCTAAGTATGAAATATTATAGTTTGTAATTACTCTGTAAAGTTTGAGATTGTAAAAATCCAAACTGCATGTAATAGAAAGAAAAGTGGCAGAATGGTACTTTTCAAACTGATACAGGATTTGGCCACCAGGGTCTGTTGCTGAGAGGGCAATGGTGTAAGTGCAAAGTAGCTGTAGTACAAAAGGCAATTGAGAAAAACAAGAAGTTCTCTTGAACGCATATAACTCCCAAAAGAAAGTATACTGCATGTTTCTTATGTCTCATTCATATTACATTTGCTTTAAGGATGGAACGTATATACCAGTGTTATATCAGAACTTGTTAGAATTTCCATGCAAAAATTGTGCTCTTTTATTTAAAAAAGAAAAGTGGAACTGTTGCACCTTAACAGTAGGGACTTAAGCAGGATTCATGATGACAAATACTACTGTTTGTCATCAGCATAGCTGCAAAGATTGATATTTCATTTTGGTTAACCATATCATTCAATACAGCATGGTAGCACACAGGTTAAGAGAGCAGAATGGAAAACATGCCATGTTGCTTCAACAATACAAGAACTTACTGGATGACAAATATCTCCTTGCGTCTAAAGAAAAATGAAGAGTATCTGGAAGTAAAACCCATTAACACTTTAGTATATAAGCAGTTAGTACTAGTCTTACTCAGCTAACAGTATGGAAACAATGCCGTTTCGAAGATCCATTAAGATCATTTATAAGAATTACAATTATCATCATGCAATGGCACGGTTCTGCCTCCAGAGCACATATCCCATTATTATTAGCAGGAGCTAAACAACGTTGTCTGAATGACAGGTGACCCACACAGAACATACCACATCCATTATGTCAATTATTTCCAGATGATTCATAGTATGTTTTCTCATCTGTTACAAGCAGCCATTCCTATGTGCACTATTTTGAACAGGTTTATACATGCAATCAGCTTACTCTGTGCCACACACATAGACATACACGCACTCAAACACAACAGGTCAACAGCTACAACCTTTCATCTTCCAGCTATTCCTAGTCTGTAACAGTAGGATGCCTGACTGCTAGGGCAGGACTATTTTAGGCTTCTCATCTTTAAGGAGGTTGCCTACCACAGTGTTTCATCTGTGACACAGCAGGGAAAATAGAGGTAGGTAAAGAATGTTCATCCAACATTTCTAACTCTGCTGGATGTCTTATATTGTTTAGAATCATCATCCGTAATCATCATCATCATAACATCCGTATTTATGGCAGTCAGAAAGAGCAGAGTCTGTCCAATAAATACCTGTGACAAGATTGTCTGTCACACAGAAAATATGAATAGCCTGCACTTGCACCATTTCAAGGTGCAGATGTCGAGACAGCCAGCATGCTGAGCTCCACAGACGCCCAGCTGCTATGCAAATTCCTTTGTGAAAAAAGGACTTTCTAAATGTCAATTAAAACAATGATAGATTTGTGTTTGAATCAGCTAACAAGCACTTCCGAGGTGTATGACTTTTTCAAAACTCTTACATAGCTTTGCAGTCTACACAAAAAAAAGTATCAAAAATACCCAGAAATTCAGCATTTTTTTTTTAAGTAGCCCTTTTTTCTCCACAACAATTAAACAGTGATTTGCACTTAGATCTTTATCTTGTTGTAAAAAGAGCTGAAGATTAAGTGATTTTCTAAAAGCTAGTGAGAAGTGTCTTGAGGATGGAGGTCAGTCTTTGAAAGAGGATCTCAGTGACCTGTGTAAATAAGAACACCACAAACACTTCCAAACAAGCATAGGTCAGAAACGGGTCATGGCTACAGCCCCTTTGGACTACTGTTTTGCCTAAGGAGTACGCTTACCGTGTAAATCTCTCATCCTTCAGCTCCAGGTCTGCCACTGTGATCAACTGATCCAGTTTGAACTTAGTGTCAATAATTTCAGCATCTCGTGGGGAGTACGTACCCCCCTCCTTTTGCTTTTGCCGAATCCTAATGAGGAAATTATAGACAAAAATTAATATGCAAAAGATTTATTATGGACACACATATCATTTGATTACACAGATTAAAACTGAAAAATGGTTGCCAGAAATCATTGTCTGGCCTTTATTCTAATCCCACTTCAAATGGTGTAATTTAATCAAATCCACTAGTTTGATTGTCTAAAAGTCATATGAAAAGAATCTAGCTTCTACATTCTTTTGATTTTCATATACAAATTGTTTCATATACAAATGCCTTAATAATTTAGCTGAAGTGAACTTTTGGTGAATGAGCAAACAGACATCCCTATGAAATTTATCATTTACTAAAATCATCATGCATGTTATGCAATATGTAGCCTACATTTGTAAATGGCAATTTGTTCACAGTTTGAATTAGAAGTCAATTTGCCCTTCACTTATAGGACTGCAGTGTATTTACTTGCTAACTTAGAACTATGCCAGAAAACAGAATTTAGGATTTGACTTCCTATGAAGCTATCTGTTCCCCTCAGAGGTGACAGCATATAGGCTTAGCCATCCAGCTAACTTTAGCCAACTGAGACTGCTCTGTACGGCCATCTCAAGCCAAAGGAGAAGTGACACTGAAAGGTTAAGATAGGTTTCAGTTCTGATTCACCTTCTGGAGAAGCTTGTATTTGCTGTTAATCTATGGAAATTAGCCTCACTAAAGTTAGCCTCTGTAAGTTCATCCCTAAGTTTCCACATTAAAAGAGCAATGGTTTTGATATGATAGACTGGTTCCATCTATAAAGCTGCTTCAACTCTTCATTAATATTTCTGAATGTTTGCAAACAAGGTATGGCAAGGATATGCAATCTTACCGTGCAAAAGCATAGACTGCAGCCACCAGGAGAACAACTGATAATATGCACAAAGTGACTGCAAGTATAACTTCCAAGGCTCTTTCTGACAGTCCTTCACCTGCAACAAAAAACAGGTAAGACTAGGCTCAGAAATTTAATATCTATAAGCTTCATTGTCATGTTCACATCTCTAAATCAGGTAGAGAAGAGACAGACACCATCCTATCAATAGAACTGCATTATATTGAGAAGAGCTTTCTCAAAAAGAAAATCATGACAAAAACAGGAAAAACTTATTCAAATTTCCTATGCATTTTATCTATCTAATTTATAATGGTAATTATATATATATATATGTAAGATATCTAAGTCTATAGGTGCAGCTGTTCTGGTTTTGATGATGTTGATGCTTTTCTGGCTTTCTTATGCTAAGTAAACCTACTGTGATATCAGTCTGGTACTATATAAAAGTAGCCTGAGCTGAGCTTCTGCTCAGCCTCAGTACAGCCCAGCAAGAATAGACAAGTGCTCTAACGGATAGGAAGAATCCAGGTAGAAAAAATGGTAGAGTCACAGCTGAAATGCTGTTTCAGTGCACAGGTTCACAGTCCTCATTCACAAAAAGAAATAAAAGATGCTATCATGACCATGGATCTTCTCAAGGGGCTGGAGGAACCCAAAATGACCTGTTCTGAATTGCCTAGGTTAATCTGCCTCATTGCATCACTGCTAACTCATGCCCTTTATCCAAGTGGGAATTGATGATTTTGTCAAGAATAACCACTAACAGGTCAAAAGTTATCATTAAAGCTTTTATGACCAAAGTTACAGGGACTAGGATCAGTCTTTATGGCTGATAAAGGAGGATCGAGTCTCATTTTGAGACAGATAATACATTTAGATTAGTAGTTCTACACCTCTTTTCCAACAAAGACTACTTTGGTGCTGTATTTTGAGACACATTTTCTATCCCTCATGGCAATTCTGTCCAAAAATCTCTTTTTTTTTTTTTTAATTTCCCCAAAGGGATTACTATTGCTGGTACTCTTCACCTATGCTCATAGTTTTCATCTACACCTTTTGATCTAGTGTAGAAAACTTAGTCTCTGTCTGGTCTCCAGCAAGGACATTAAAATATTCTGCTTTCCTGCCATATGAAAATGAAATTTCACCATTCAAAGGACAAAATCCTCTCAAGGACACACTGGAAAATAGAGATATCTTGGCTTCAGCTCTCTCAAAAGGAGAGAATTTTTGAACCAGAGATGCTGTGGATGATATGGACTGTATGTACATCTGAGGACATGATGCTAGTTCAAAACGATCCTGACTTGGCTAAATAAATGGTCTTCAAACAATACAATTTTTAAGATGAGATGGTTATTTCTACATGTAAGCAGGAATAAGCAGCTGCACAAACATCTGCTAGTGGACAGTGTGTTAGGTAGATAATAATTTATCAGAAGAAGGTGTCAGATTATTGTAGACCACAAACAATATAAACAAACAATATGATATATGAAATGACAAGCATAATCTTGGGATACAAAGAATTAAATATAGTTCCCAAAACACCTGAAATAATCCTTCTACTCTGTTCAGCATAAACATAGGTGCAACACTGGATGCTGCAATGTAAAAACAATTTAAGCTAGAGGAAGAGAACAGGGAAGAAAAGCAGGTATTTAAAATCCTGTTGCAAAAGGGAAAGGAATGAAAAGTTCCCTGTCACCCACTGGTATCTGTGGTAATGTACAAGTGTTAATCATGTGTAAAAATATCAAGAAAAGATTCAGAAGAACCTCTACAAAAGTTCTGTCTATATTGCATTAAACAGTAAAGTGAATGTTAAATCCTACAATTAAGAACAGTTCAGACACTACCAGGGCTAGCAGGGTATTCCAAGATCCTCCAGGAATAAAAAAATATATTTTCTCCTACTTAGCAATGGGTAGGTACTACATTTCTGATCAAGGGCAAGGGCAAGAAGACAAAACAGAGGAATTAACATACAGAGCAGGAAAGAAAGTAGGTGCTGTAAGATCAGCTTGTGGTCCTAACATCATGCTGTGTAATTCTGTGAAGCTGCAACCTGATACATGATAGTAACTAATTGTAATAATACAATATCATGCTAGACATGTACGCATAAGACAGTATCTTATGGATAGCTCATTTTCAAATTTTCTGAGAGACTTTGTATTCTACATCAAGAAAGACCACACTTAAACTGTACAGATAGTTTTGTTCCAATGACTTGCTTAACTAGTTATCAGAGTTTATGACAACGATTACAAGCTGTCTTGTCTGTAGTATAATTTTAAACTGTGTTGCTACCACATCTTAATAATGCCATGGAAAAATTCTGACCTTTCTTTGTAGTATGGACACTATTTTTGCAAGGTCATTTATGAGGTATAAGGAAAAATCCTGCTCCTCCAGCGTAAGAGGGTAGTGTGGTACTCAAAGAATGGCTGAGTGGGTCGGTCACATTAAAAGATATTCTTTACTATATTTAAAAAATCATTATTGAAGTTGCATATGCTATTGAGAATCTTCTGAACTGTTCCTCCCCAGCAAAATTCCTATTGCTTAACAAGATCTGATCAGATGGCTGCCAATTACATAGAATTTTCTTACAGGTTTTCCATGCTTTTTCTGTTCAAACATATTTAACATACAGTTTTAAACTGAACAAATGCAAGGTAAGCTTTCTTATTTTTCAGATCAAGGACCTACCTAAGCTACAGTTAGACTATGAAACAAAAATAACATCTGGAAGTTCTTTGAACTATCATGAGCAGTTCTGCCCAAATTCCAATGCATGTTTTATTTATTAAAATGAAAATATCATATTAAATAAGCACAAATTCAGGCAATAATTACAAAAGAGACCATTGATTTAAAATAAAGTTGTAATTCTGATTTCAGGTAGCACAAATTTCTCCTAAGAAGATAATGTTACAACAACAGAAACCACTGGTCACAAAGATATCAAACAGCTACTATTTTTTCAGTTATCATTTCCAGGCTGTACTTCTAGCGCCAGTTCAAAGTGCATATAATCCCAGTGTGACCTCTAAAGGAACCACTTGGACAAGCTTCCTCAAGTTATGTGTTTCAACAGAAAATGTTTTTTAAAGAATTTAACTTTCTTCACCTGCCTAACATGGTATCAATAATGGCAGTGCAGGCGTCGTATCTTCAATGATCCTCAATTGTGTCACTAGAGACCACTAGTATCAACTTGCATCACTACTGATGTATGAGATATTAATTTCACAACAGTATTGCAAGAAAGCACAGGAAGAACTTTTAATTATTTGTCCCATGTATATTTTGTTTCTTGTAGCCCTGAAATCAGTGAGGGAATCGGAATCACAGGGTATCTGAGCATTTTATCATGGTAATTTTTTTCCACTTATATTTTGTTTAGCATACAGACAGATCTTGCTTTTTTGTGATCTCTACTGGAAGACAGTATGTCACAAGTTTTCCATAACAGTACAGAAGTGTATGAATTATAGTATCTGCTGGTAAAAAAAAATCTTTTTTGTTGTTTTGATGAAGTGCCCAGGCAACTGGATAAAGCCAGAGTCATTTCAGGTATAGCTATTTTCCCTGATACAGTAGTCTTTTCCTTACTGGTCAAGCTATTTGTTTCATTGCTTTAGAGTACCAAAACTCTTAAAGACAACTTTGTGTTTTTTTTTTTTTTCCAAAACATTCAGGAGTGGCAAGTGCAGAATATATGTTGATGAAAAGTCTTCTACATACTCACACAGTTGTCCTGAGTCCTTTCTCAAAAACCCAGAGATAATGCTTTCATTTTGGCTTAACAATACATTAAAAGAATTTACAATATATTAAAAGAATTTACAGATTTTCTTGTTATCTACTTAGAGAATCTCCATTCCCACTTTTAGGGGTGGACCAACACTGTAATGGAAAAAATTATGCTGGGTTTGAAACCCCTGGAACAACTGCCCTGCTGGCCAATAACATCAGAACCAGCTGGGTTCTATTAGATAATATTAACTTAAAATGAACTTTGTCTGTAACTAAAGGATGAAATGCTTTTGTGTTTGTGTGAATCTGAGGGGTCATGTCCTCAGATGAGCTGCCAGTAGAAGGAATGATCTGCAACTGAGAGCTTTCCAACATGACGCTCCCTGGAATAACCAGTACATCCAGCTGCAACCAGTATAACAATCACCCAGCCGAGGTCAGCTATCCCGGCAAAATGGTGTTTTCACTGGTATAGCTGAATCTCTGCTAATGAGATGTCAATATTGTGCTCTCCTTCAATACTTGCAGCGAACATAAGTCTCCTTGACATCCTCTGCCGAAGGGACACAAAGAAGAAGGTATGGATTATCTCACCAGGCACCAACTCTTCTGGTTAAACCAGATTCAGCAAAACCATATATTATTTATTTTAAGGAAACTAGTCCTAAAAAGGAAAATATAATTGAACAGACTCCTTGGAAACAGAGAAATATTCTGACAAATGACACTTGTCTTACCTAAGGTTTTGACAGGGTCAGAATAATCAGAATCTGTAAACTGTCCTTTAACATTAGTTGCTCTGAACTTAAATCTGTAAAATAAAAACAAGAAAAATAATGAAACAAAAGTTTATGTGTATTAGGTCATTTTGAACTAGACATTATTTTTCAATTTTAGCAGAATATAACCTAGAATTTTTCTCCACCTACAAAATTCACATTATGGCTGACATCAAGGACTTAGTGTCACTATGTTAAATGTATAATCAAACTCTGTAAAGTGGGTTACTTATCTTGAATCTGGACTTGTTTCATTTAGAGATCAAAAAAGATTTTTTTTGTAACTTGAATCACTTTAAAATTATGGTCTCCTCTATTTATATTTTGGCAAAAAAAGAAATAAGAAATGCAAACATTACTTCAAACTCCATCTTTTCTTAATTGAATTACACTTCCTATCTGTTTGCATAAATATATATTTCACTTAAATCTTTATTTTGGGCAAACACAGGGACAAATAATGGACTCACAGGTACTGTTTTCTTGGTTTCAGTGGGCCATTGCATATTTTGTCTTGACTGCCTGGTATCATGCATGTAGTATCAGCACCTATGACATAGATCTCTTCTTTAGCACTCAGACCTTCCTTTCCTTCTATGCAGGGTGGGTTTGGAAAACCTTCATTTGTAAAATATGGCCTTGGTCTGTTGAAGTAGGCATCATACCACTTAGTAACATTTCCATCATGCTGAGCTATTGTCAAGAAAAGAAACAATCAGAAATAACTTACATTCTAAGCAGGCTGCAATTAAAGAAGTTGAATAGATAATTAATTTTTTGAAGGTCTTAGCAAGCATCAGGTGCCATTCACACAACTAAGGCTATATTTGTATTTATACCGAAGCTCAAATTTCCTCATTATCCACACTACCTATATTTTGCCAGCTCAGATTACGTTAACTAAGCCACAGCTAGGAAAATTCTGATCTAGAGTCTCTCTCGAACATGAACTCTGTAGAGGATAGCACTTGGGCAAGCTACTTGACTGTGAAACTGAACGTGGCTAGCAAAGACAGCAAAAAGTATTTATCTAAAGACAGTAAAAATCGTTTTATAAACCAAACGACAAGGTTTTCAGAAGAGGTTGCTACCCAGCAACTCTGATGCTCTACATCCATACTTTGAAATTAAGAAAAACAAGGGAGTAAACAACCTGGAATTTATATTTCTTTAGGTAAAATAAGCCTGACTATATGACGTCTGATTGCAAAATTCCAAATAACATTGGTAGGCAACTGCTCAAGGCAGTACTGTGACACTATTCTTATGAGGAAATGTTCATCAGACCTTAAAAGGGAATACACATTTCAACCCATAGTGTACAGAAGGAATTTATACAAATCCCTCTGCCCTGTTATGAAATGGAAATAACAACTGCACAACTGCATTCTTTTCAGACAACACTAGCAGCAATAGAAGGAAAACCTTGCAAAAAGTTTTATGAAATAAAAAATTACATTAATTACACTCCATAAATGCCAAATGTATTTACTCTTTCAAGGAAATAAGAAATAAAGAAAATATAATGATAGCAACAGGGCCAGAATATTAATGATGGCTTCAAAGAGCATGGATAATTTTGCAGGCAAGTGTTTCCAGAATCCAATACCCAGTCAACACATTCTGTAGAAGCAGATAATTCTTTCTTAGTAGTGTTGCCACAGATTAAAGCAATTTTTGTTTGCCATTTTCTGACATGAATTTTCTCACACCCAATACATTTTATAAAAAGAAAAAGATGAGCCAGCTGAAAACAAAAAAAAAATTAAAAAGATTATAATTTTTAAAGAAAACATAGAAAATTCTTCTACCTCCAGCTTCCGCAACAAGAACTTGTATCTTCTTGATAGGACCATGATCATCACTATAATAACATATTGGCATTCTGATAGTAATCGTTGTAGCTGTGACAAGTAAGGCCCCATTGGTATCATAAACTGGTGCTGGTTTCTTACTAGGCCGCGGTGGTTCTGTTTTTAAACAAAGATATACCACAGTTTTGTCTTCATTTTTTTTTTCATTATAATCACTTAGTTTAGGTACATAGCTATATTATGCAAGACAAAACCTAATAGTATCATTCAAATATGGATATCAGAGATATGCAGCAAAAATGAGCACTCCTCATTCAAGGTTATTAGTTATGTGCTCCCATTCCTAGGTTATGCAGCCTCCAAAGAAAGGAAAAAGGAAAACAGATATGTGCTTACATTACATGTGCTTACAGAACAGCATTTCTTCAGTATTCATCTAAGCCAAAGAGCACTTTATGAGACATACCTTTGATGTCCATGGTTATTTTCAGTTGTATTTTTGGCCCCGCACCAGCACCATTAATTGCATACACCTTAAAAAAACACAGAACATTAGTTTTAGTAGCTTGAGATTAGCCAAATCGGGATATATTTGAAGGTACAGCACATGCTGACACTCTCCTTTTACGTGATTTGACACTTTGCTAGAGAACTAGCCCCTTCATCCAGTGACCCCAAGCCCAGTGTGCAATGCAGGCTCCAGAACCAAGAACATATACAATTTTGCACCTGTGATGATGTGATTTACCAGTACTTAAACTGGTCAGGCAGCTTACACAGCAGCACTGGTGATGGTTTCTGTTCCCATCACTCCAGCTTCTTCATTGCTCCCTTCTTTCCTCAGACATCTCACTCTTCAAACCCTGGCTAACATTCTTGGCATGGAAATATTGTATTTGGTCTAGGTCTGCATTCCCTGTTCAGATTATTCTCTCACTGATATCAAATAAAAAATCAAAAATATCAATTCTTACGCTGACATTATATGTATTTCCTCCTTTTAGCCCTGCTATCACAGCAGTGACAGACTGGTCTGTTTTATCAATGACACTAAGATTGTGGATCTGGATGGCAGCGGGGTTGTCTTCGTTGTAGACCATAGCTTGATATACTTGAATATTCCCATTTGGTTCTGATGGCGGCACAAATGTTACTTGGAATTTTGTTACTTCATCTGGAATCTTCTGAAATGTTATGTTGTTAGGTGGGTCTTCTGGCACTAAAACAAACATTTTAATGATTCACTTACGTAACAGATTGCTACTATTAGATTGCAGTAAACTCTGAAAGAATATAAAATATTATTTATATTGTATTGTACTATATTATACTATATTATTTTACATATCTTTGGATATCAGTATTAAATTATTTATTTTTACTAAGTCAGTGCTCCAAATACTTATTGCTTACATAAACATTTTAAAGACAATAAAAGGCGAAATATACTTAATTAAATACACATTATTATTGATTGTAGCATTTAATGCCACAAATACTAAAAATAATTATAAAAAACTTGTCTACCACCTCATAATAACTCTCAATAGTTTCTATTCAGGAACGTTTCTTCTGAACATTTACTCAGAAAGCTCCAAGGTATCAGTTTGCCTTGAAATACATGCCGAAATAAACAAATCCTTGCATGAGCTTGCAAGGAAGAGGCAAGTTTCTGCACCCCCTTCTGAAAACTCTCTGCCAACACAAGGCTCTCTTCCAACATATGACCAGGCCATCATGCTCCTAAGAATCTCTGTTTATCACAACTAATTCTTCAAGAAAAGTCAACTTTCCATCAGTTCATACCCAGACACAGGTCAAATGGGTGTTTCAGATTCTGTCTAGAGCCAAGAAATAGACAATAACAAGACACACTTGTCCCAAAGACAGCCTTTCGCCAAACATTTATTCCAGTAGTTCATTCTCAAGACAGCAAAAGTACAAATCATTTTCCCGAAGTCTTTCTTTGTCTGAAAAAAAAGACTGTCACTTTCTTTCCAAGCAGATAAATATCTATC
>JAUBNY010000048.1:6180826-6197327 GCA_032275445.1 Crypturellus soui | reverse complement strand
TATCCTGCTCCATGTGTCCTTTTGCCTCTGACCTTATTCATTTTAACAGAAACCAAGCGTATTCTTCTCCATAACCTTCATGTCTGTCTCCCTGGGTGCCTTCTATTCCTGATTCTACAGCTTAAACCAAACATCTGCTCCTCTGTATAAACTATTCTCAGAATTTCTCTGAATGCTCCTCCCACTTAGCTCCACTGAAAATTTAATGACCTTTTCTGTATTTTATATTAATTTAATATAATTAATTTATTAATTAATTAATTTAATTACATTGTCCTACCTTATAATTGCTTATTTCAAGTCTCTTCTGTGCTGTTTTTCCTATTTAATACTCAACAAGTCTATCCTTGCTTCCCAATTTTTACTTCTAAAACTACTTTCCTTTTTTAGAAATATTTTGTACAGTCTAACTGTCTGCTATTGCATTTTATCATTACATTCTCCAAAATATTTCTAATAACATCACCAGCTTTACTTGACTGCAACATAGCACCATATCTAAGAGCTCTGCATTTTTTATATCATTTGGATTTATTCTTACCAAATTCCAGTTCGTAACTTGAAATTCAAGCCTCTCTTACTTTTTGAAATCTCTCCATTCCTACAAAAATAAATTATTTTTCTGCAAGACACAAGGAATTTTCCAGGACAAATGGTAAAATATATGAAGTCCTTGAGGTATACAACTTGTTCCCTGTTTCCTTTACTTCTTAATCTTTCTATTTCCTTACTTCTGCTTTGTATATAGGAGAAGAAAAAGGAGGCTTCAAACGTTCTGCCTTGTAAAGCAAACATATGCTTTTAAAATTAACTAAATGGATCTCCTGGGCATTAAATAAGGCAGTTGACAGTGAAAAATTACAGAATTCTAAAGAAATTGTATGCTCACCCGTTTCAGATGTTCTCACCAAGAGTGGAAAAGATGACTGATTCCCATGGCCAAATCTGGTGAATGCCCTTACAGAGATGTTGTAGAGAGTGTATGGCTTCATTTCACTTAGTGATATACTTGTGTTTGAGGCATTTTTAATAAACAAGTCATTGGAATCACTGTAGAGAACTTCATAGTGAGTTATGATACCATTAGGCTGCTCTGGTGGTAACCATCTCAGGTTTATTTTTGTTGCAGTTACGTCTACTAACTCTACCTTTTGGGGTGGAGAGTCTGGTTCTGCAATAGAGAAATTGGAGAACAAAAAAGGATTTCTGAGATTTTTAATTAACTGAATTTTTATTAATGGAATATAAGACTGATCTCACAGACCTACTATTCCCCAATGTTTTAAGTATGCTGAAGTTATCAGAGCACATGGCTAACTGTAGCGAAAGGTAACAACTCACTCACTGACTATCGCTCTCTAAATTTAGCACTCTTTCATGTCCATTTTGCATCCTCCAAACTTTAGCTTTGCTGGAACTTGCAGCTTTCAGCCACTCACATATCCATTACAAACTGCATCCATTAAAAAAAAGTAATTTCTGTCCACCACTCACATGCAGACCTTCTTCAAATGCTTCCTCAACTTCAAGTTCCTTAACTTTGCTATTAGGCCCATTTTCTTCTTGGACAACCACCCCTCTTACTTGTCTAACCATTAAACCAGGAATGGGAGTAAAATATACTGTAATTAAATTCCCTTAATTTACCAGTTTAGTACTGATTGTTATCCATGAAGACTCTAGTGTATATCTTGTGTGTAATGATGTGACAATCATGCACAAAACAAGCACGGCTCCAGGGTAGTACTATTTGGTAAAGCTACTTTCAATATCTCATTCCATGTGATTGCAGCAAGATAATAATGGATGTCTGAGTGGGAGCTGCACTTGTGTTAAATAGCTGTGAATCTAAACCTGGGTTCTTCAGTTGTACTCATCATTCACCCTGAAATATCTATTCTATAAAAATTTAAAAGTATGTTAAAAAGCCCACACTCAATATGAGAGAAATTTCAAGATTTAGGGCATATCTACATCCTTCTTTTTTTCCCCCCTTTCTGGGGAGGGACTTTGTGATTTATTTTGCATACAAATACGAATACATAGATATTTCAGAATTTACCTTGAAACTTTTTAGCCTAAGAGTCTCACTATTTTCAGTCGCAATTTCTGAGCCTATGAATAAAAGATGCTAATTGTAACAGATCACCACTCTCTGAGTGACAGGACTGCCCATATGGTATTTCCCATGTGAAGAAGCTTAATTTTCAGTTGAAACTCATTTTCAATTTCTCTGATATGAAAGATAGTCTCTCATCCTAACATAAGTTATCTAAGATAGTTGTAGAGAATCTTTTATCTGGACATAACTCTCCTTTTCAACTAGTATGAGTCAGACAGTTGCCTTCTTAGACTACATGTTACTCCTAGGTTGGCTAAAGCTAGGAGACATGAATCCCAACTGAATTATCCTAGGAAAACTGAAATATACTTGGCAGGTGTAAAGAGTAAAGATAACTGGCCCAATTACCTTCTCTGTTCCTTCTGTAAAAACAGAAGTAACTGTGTTGAAAGCAGCAAAAATAAACTCATAAAAATCTGATGTAAATGAGAAAAGATTAGGTTCAATATTCATTCTGCTCAATATTCAATATTCTGCTCTGAGAATCAAATTCCCAGGTTCCCTTTGTTAAGACCAATGGCAGCTCCAGCTACTGCCCTTGGAGATTTACGTGTGGAGGCTGCCTTGAAAGGCAAGGAAGCTCCAGAAATCTTCACAAGGCAGCACTACACCCTACATTAAAACTGGTAAGTCTAAAAGAAATAAAGCCCCAAAACTCTATAGGAACAACGGCACACAAGATCATAAAAGGGCTCACTTTTATCAGCTGTCCCGCTGACAGACAACATGGCTTCTTACTTAAAGCTTAGTTAAAGTGTCATTTCCAAACAAACAAACAAAGAAACTAATTTCTGCATGAGAGCATACTAAAAAGGAGAAGCTGGAGTCACAAAAATAATTAATTATAGTTTATATGGGGGTAAGGAACACAGTAATTTCAATGAAAGAACCTCAGCTTTGTAACTTTCTTCCCATTTGTCAATCAGAGTTGAAATTATTTCATTTTATTCCTGGTCATGATGCAGTTTTTATCAGTTTTAGCAGTCACCTCAAACTGAATGAAAACACTGACAAACAGAAAATTAGTAATTTCAACAAACACTTATTTTATATGTACGTTTTCTACCCCTACTTATGGATGTGCCCAATCTCTCAAAGAAGTGCATACTTATGTACAGAAATCAAATCATTACCACAAAGAACATATTTACCATCTTCAGGGGTTCTCACAAAAATATCATTCTCTTCAGACAAAGCACTTTCTCCAACTGTGGTAGAGGCCGCAACTCTCATTTTATAATTTGTGTATTTTTTTAGACCTAAAATGATTAAGCACAAACACACACCTGAAACCACATAGGGAACACATTTTCTTCAGTTGTTATAAAAATTATTATTAAATAGAATAAAATCAAAATTAATTTCAAATACTGAGAAAAAAATCAAGTCTGAAAAAGAATTAACAACTTTGGAACACTTTGAGTGGAAGGAAAAAATAAATCCAAGGAGAAATCCATTTCAGAAATTACTACTCACCAACCATACCTGATCATCTCCTCCCATCTCACATTCCCTAAATATTTCTCCACAGCAGACAGTCTGGCAAGAGCGTCCCGATCTTGCATTCACACATGGAAGTGTGTGAGAGGGATAGGGGAGATTTGATCTACCTTATCTTGCAAATATCTATTTTACTTTAAAATTGGAATAAATAGGTTTGCATAACAATTTTGAAATAATTTTCTTATCAAATGACACCGTACCTGTCATAAGTAAGCTGTTGTTTGAAGCTGTTGTATGGAATGCTCTTTTTGTATCCAGTTCCATTGCATATACAGTATAATGAATGATTTTCCCATTGGGATTTGCTGGAGGATCCCAATACAGCAAAACAGAGGAGGAGCTAATATTCTTATAACATATATTTTGTACTGAGCTTGGAACTTAAATGAAAACAAAAAGTGGCAACAGTGAGCAACAAAATAATGAAAAAAAAATTAAAAACTTCAATGGGGAAATGATTTATGTTAACTTATATTTCAGAATCATAGGATTTTACCTTGTTCACGAGTCTTGACTGTGAGAGTAGATGATGGCCCTTCTCCAACAGAAGTGAAAGCAGACACAGCGATTGTGTAGTCTGTGAAAGGTGCAAGGCCTCTTATAACATACGACAGCTCTTCAGCCAGAATATCAATGGTATACTGATTATCTGCAATTAAACAGAAGACAGAAGTAGCTATCTGTAAACTTTTTATTCTTCTGCATTCTAAACTCAAATGGACACAGTAACTACAACTATTTTACTCTAAACAATTTAAATTATTTTTTATTAAATAAGCTACAGAAACATAAACAAAAGTTTACACTGTATGACTAAGCCAATTAAGGAGAAGCTATTGTAGGCCTGCTCTCATGTGCAAAAACACTTTTTCAGTGGTCTACTAAGTATGTAATTCAGGTAATAGAATTGGGGTAGTTGAAAGAATAAATGGGGGAGAAATGAAAACGCAACGGTAGGAACTCAGAAAATATATACTGGTATATTTTGTATATGTACTTGTATATATACTTGTCTTCTCATTGACAGCAGAATCAGTTGTAGCTCATAGGCTGTTAGAGGTTTTTGTTTGTTTTTTTTTCTTTATTTGTGTGTTTATTTGTTTTCATAGGGAAGGACAAATTTAATCCTCCTTGCCCTCAAAACTCTGTGATAAAACTCTATACCTGAAATGGTTCCCCTCACAGATACCTTCACAGGCATTTTTTTGCATTTTTTGCAGATGAAAACAGATACGATCAACAGAATCGTCAGACATGTATCTATAAAGTTTCTGGTGTACCTATAATAAAATTAAAAGCCAGCATCATCCTGACTGTGCTAGTCAATAGCATTTCTTAGAAAGCACCTCTATACCACTGCAACATGAAAAAGGTTGGATACTACATTTATCTGAGCCACAGGCTCAAAGATTTGCAAGCATAGCATTAAAAATGAAGGCATCTAGAATCAGCAGGTACCGTTGAAAATTTGTCAATAATCATAACTCCAATAAATATTTGAAAATGATACTTGTGGCAAATAACAACAAATACTGAGTAAAGCATGTTTTCATAAACACAAACCTCTTTTAGCAGCTCACTAACTCAATTTGCGTGAAAAAAAAACACATATGAGGCAAGAATATATTCTGCTTTGGAATGCGATGAAGAAGATTTTTGTGAATTAACATTGTATGGCAATGATCCAGTGTATTTTAAAGTAGTGAATTGAATTCTGGTCTTAGCTATACTGGTGATTTTAACTCAGTGATTTTAATAAAGCATACATGAAAATCAAAACTTGATTCTCCTACTGCTCTTTAAACTCTCTTTGTAAAAAATTCGGAAGGGTTTTAAGTCCCTGTCTGTCAGCTGAGTCCCGTTTAATGATTTGTAAATATCCATAGTTGGTGAAGAAACACTGTTCCATTGATAATACAGAACAAGTGTACACACACTAATGACATCGCCATGTCACCGGGTCATCTCCACCTGTTTGTCACCCAGATAGCAAAGTTGTAACTTTTTGACCTATTTACCTCCTCTGGCATTTGAAAACCTATTAGTCAAAAGGCTTAGAGAAATCAAGGTCTCTGAAGGGCTTGGGGATATGTTAATCCCTGACAATCACACCTGCTTTGGCAACTGTAATAACTGATTGTCTATGCAGCTTGGCTGATGGCTCTCGGGTGCTCCTTTCACTGGCAGGGAGGTCAGCTGGGTGACAAGGGGCTAGTTCCTGCCTGTGTGGCATTCCCATTTGCTTGGGAAGGTTATTTGGCAGTGAAAAAAAACTGACTCCGGCAAATGACCCATTCATAATTTGCTTGAACCATGTGCTAAAGATCGTATTTGGGACAATGACGGGTAGCTGCTTCAGACAAAGGAGCAGGTAGAAAAAATATCTTAAGTATCTTACCCAGAGCAGCTCCGTTTACTGCAGGCAAATTATCACCAGAGACCCTTGTAAATATTACTGGGGAAGCTGTTTGAGTACTGGAAAATATTTCAGCTGAGCCTTCATATAATTCATTGGCTGCTTCCATTGAATTCCAGGTTGGAGAAAGCTTGATGTTTTCACTTAACATATATGGTTCCAAAGAATCAATTGCATACTGAAAATTAGAAATAAAAAAAAAAAAATCACAAACCTTGGCATCATTAAATCATTTAATAATAATAATAATTATTATTATATAGTATATAAATAATGGTTGTGTATTTATGCATGTAATGTGCATATACTTACACTTTAAAAGTTGTAGGAAACTAACATAGCTGTCATTACAGCAATAATAAACTTTTGAAAATATTTCTCATGAAAATAAAACCTCTACTTTAAGTGGCCTACAACTATTTCTTTTAGAAATAACACGCCTTTTTTAATTATTTAAAGTATAATTTTTATATCAAAGCTGTAATGCTCCCAGAGAGCAAGGCATTTAAATTAATAGCGTTACCCTGGGAGCTATTTTGAACAGACACGTTTGGGAATGTAGGAGATCCTATTTATACTGAGCGTACTCCAAAGCAGGGTTGAAAGCAATGAAAACAAGATTTCAAATACTCCCATTAGACACTGAAGAAGAGAAGATATGTGGAGTTGAGGAGAAAGAGAAACTAGTAAAATAAAAAGGAGTGGGAAAATAGGGGAGTAAATATTGGAAAAGGGAGAATGGAAGGGAGGAAAGTTGTCTAAGAGGAAGACAACAGAGGAGAACAATAAAGGCTGGAAGGTGGTGGGAGTGGATGTAACAAGGGTAGCAAGAACAACGCGGACAGGAAGCAAAGAAAGCAGAGAAGCAGGCAAAGAGGCTTTTTTAACAGTTAAGTAGGTGGGATTAACCACAGAGATACAGCATCAATCCTACACGAGAAGGAAAAGCTGTGTATGCACCTCATTTTTACCAGCGTTTGTAACAAAATAGTTAACAGCCATGGAAATATCTTTTGTCTCTGAGGCTTTTCAACATACAAGACAACAGCCCTTTGTTGCTACTAATTACTGAGCACACTGGATCTCAGTTCAAATTCTGTAAATGGACAAAGCTGGGGTGTATAGGGTTCTAAGTAAAACAATGTTTGTTATGATTTGTTTTCATTTTTAATTAAGAAATTACATTCATTAAACTATAATAAAGCAACATCAATGCTAAATCAAGAACTCAAAAGTTAGGAAATCCCATCATTAAAACATGCCTGTGCAGATTTAATTTTCATCCTTTGGTGGCTACACCATGATACAATCTTTAATTAGAGAATTATATACATTTTGTTTTCCAAGGACCCTTGTCTGGTTTAATGAATAGATCCCCCCCTTTTTTTTTTGTCCTCCTTAGTCCTTGTTTAATGTTTGGCTCCAGGGTTCTATTTAATGCATAGAAGTGAAATTGAAAGCAAACTTCTTCACTGATCTCTACATTACAAACTTGGATTCTGTATCATATCCAAAGAAAGACTTTAATGCCTTAAATAAAAATAATAAATAAATAAATAAACACAATAACAAAAACGACGGCTTTGGGAACCATTGTTCAAAATTTAGATCCAGAACATCTTTCTCTCAGAAGACACTCAGTCCTGAAATCCCTTGATTTTGAGGTATATATTCTCTGAAGGTCTACAGTTGCTGCAGAACTGCTGTCGTCTGAGGTTGTTCAGAGCATAGTAGTGTGCAAAACCAGAAACTAGAGATACTGACACCTCTAAGTCCCCTAAGAGATTTGATCCGACCTATGTGCACAGGTATCATTCATACACATCCATCACTTGGAGTTCAGCATGCAGTATTAGCAGCTTAAATTCAACCGTGTCGATGGGGCAGAAACGCTGGAGGGGGTTGCCTTGCAAGCAGAGCACTTCTTCAGCCATGGGAGACTTGGATTCAACTCACTTCCATCGCATTCCTGCCCACACTTTCTCAGAGTCTGCTGGAGCAAGTGAATGTTGATCCAGAATCTAAATCTGTTCTCTTACTGCGAGGTCACCCTGTACTGTAAAGAACTCAAGTGCAATAGGGATATAAGAGATCAGATTGAGAGCTGTGGCTGCTTGCCTTAAGTAGCTAGGAAATTCTGGATTCTTCCTCCCAAATTCTTTATGGTTTTCATGTACTGAAAATAGGAATATTGGAATCTCTTTAAAACTCAGCCAGAGAAAAGGGGTGGGGTGAGAAAGGTGGTGCATAAAAGGATTGAAAACCCATCTGTCTTAGCTAATTCGATATTCTATATCTACTGCAAAAGGCGGAGAAGCAAATTTATTCTAGCAAAGAAATCCATACTAAAAATACTAAATACCTTCACTTCTCCTTTGAGGATAGTGTTTTCTAGAGTCACCTCTGTTTCCTCCACATATACTTTAACTCTGTACTGGGTAATGATACCATTTGGTTGTTGTGGCTTCCTCCAAGCAATTTTTACGTATGTGGCTTCCACTTCTGCCAGATGTAAATCAGATACAGCACCTGGGACTAAACATTCAAAGAAGAGCTTGATTTAACTAAAGATCTCAAATTATCGCAAACTTTTTCAACATTATCAGCAATTAATCAAATTTCATATTCTTGCCTTCTGAGTTGTTCCCACACAAATAGAAATTTCCTTCAGATGTTTTATCAAAAAAGTTACATTTCTAAAAATATACACGTATGTATTTGACATACATGACCTATGTATGAACTTGATTAGATCCTAAGATAATATAAATCAAGATAGCTTTACCGAAGTTACTGCACTGAAAATCATTGCTAGTTTATAACAAATGGAATCACAACTGTATTGAAAACAGAAACTTAATTTTAAGTCCATCAAAATCATATAAAAATGAAGTAAACAAAAGAGGAAAAATAAACATAATGAACGTTTTGTGCAACTCACTTTATAATGAGTTTTGGTTCAATTTCTTCTTTAGGTGGGCAGTAAAAATGATACTATACTTTGCACAGAACTTCCAGAGATCCAAAACCTTTACATTCAATAGAGTGGTTTGATGTGAAAAATCTTTATTCCCAGTATACCACAAGAAAACACAAAACTAAGATTACTTGCATAATGAGAGTTTGCAAATTTGAGGTCAAAGTTAAATCTTTTATCTCACTTAAAAAAAAAAAAGCCTTTGGCTTGTGACAGTTTAGAAAGAAGGTAAGCAGAGCTATATGAGGCAGGCCACCTCAGCAGGCTCTCTCTGAGAGCTGCCAAAAGCAGATACTTTGGGAAAGAGCAAGATAAGCAAGTGTAGGTGTTCCTCCCACGGTTACACTTCAGCAGTGAACATTCCAGCAATCAGTGGTGATTGAAAAAGCTTCTAATTTCGTGTTGTGTGGCATAAATATAATAAAAATACAAATAAAACTCTGTCAAAATTGCCTGCATGCTACCCAGGAATTCCGTCGTATTTCTGGTTGCATCCCAGCTGCAGAGAAGTAACTTTGTGCAGTCTCACACACCTATCGAATAGATCTGAATTTCTGTTGATCATAGGATTCCCTCCTGGTGAGCCAGAACCCTCCTGGCTCTGGGGCAGAACCAGCCACTTGACTGTCCAGGGACAAGATCTCCTTGGTGGGTCTGCATCGGGGTTATGATCCCTGGTAAAATGGCTCCATTACAACTTAGAATGGGCTCTGGATTTGGTGAAAATCAAACACATACTTGTCATTTAATAAGAAATATTCAGGGCTCAACAAGGCAGGAGAGTAATGTAATATTGCAATGTTATTTCTCTACTACTTGCTGCCATCTAACGGCTAAGCAGAGAACATGTAACAATTACTGTATTCTAAATTGATGACTCTAATTCAGCACAAGCTACCTTTGTTTCACAGTCTTTGAAGACTTCCCAGGTGGCAAAATTCATTTTGTCATAGCTTATGATACCTCCCTTGAAGAAAGGGATTTACATAAAAGCTTTTCCCAATAATTCGTTTCATTAGCTTGTTACTCCTCTGAATGTCTTGTGAAAGTGAACTAAAATCATCATACCCATTTTTAATCCTGCAACTTCAATTGGCTTTGAAGGGAAAGCTGAAATCAGTTAACACATCTACCTAAAAGGTTTGCTTACCTTCTGCAGGAGTGAAAACTGTCAGGTTAGTCTTTGGCCCCACCCCAGCACTCGTCTCAGCACCAACAAACACGTCGTACGTTGTAAAAGGCACAAGGTTGCTAAATACGAACTTAAGATCTTTTGTACTATTATCTAGAATATAACCTGGAATGAAGAATGAAAAACAAGCTTGTAGCTCAAACACAAAAACATATATACCATGTCCTCATTGTGAATACAGCTGCTTTTTCAGATGTATTTATGAAAAGGTAATTCAACATTGCAATGAACCTCATTATCTCTCCATTCTTAAAATGGGCAGACTTTTTCCTGAAAAATCTTGGAAGAACTATTAACAAGTCTATTAGTGAAAAGTATATGTAGCAATGTTGTCAAATGCTTATTTTTTATTGCTAGTGACACTAGAATATGAGTGTAAGAAAATGATTACACAAACAAAAAGAATTAAAAAAAAAGAAAAAGATAATCAACTCAGACTTACCAGATGGTCCATACAGCTCAACTCTGTAACTAAACTTTCCCGTTACTATGGTTGGTGGATCCCAACTCACCAAGAAAGACTTTGCTGTAATGTTGGTCTTGGCAAAATTTTGTGGTGGGTCTTCTGGAACTTAAACAACATCAGAAAAGTTCTGAGCATGTAACAATTAATGCTAGAGTTTCCCAGAACAACTTGTTAGATTATTTATTTTAAACCTAAACGTTAAATTAAGAAGATGAATAGTTACCATTTTCCCTTAGCATGTCCTACTAAAATGACTTATTTTTATATCATTTACTTTTTTTCCAATGCAATTCTGCAAAAGATGTCTATCCAGAGAGATAGTAGTGTGCAAATAATCTTTAAGGGAAGATCTGGCAGGGATTCTAAGTCCAATAAGGGCTTCATCATTATATAGATTACACACAGAAGTTGCTCAAATACTACTGTGATGCTCAGCAATACAAAGCTCTAATCAGACAATTTTTCCCTCTTTATACAACTTCTTTTTTCATTTTGAGAATGTGTCATCTTAAGGTTATCTGGTAGCACAAATGATATTGCTGTCCAAAAAAGCAAAGTTGGAAACAATTAAGCCTACAGAAACTTTACACATTTGAGTGGACTTTTCTTTTAATGGAACTACCCAAATGAATTGAATATGAATTAAATGATAACTATTAAATTATCCTGACACTTTCACATTTAAGAAAAAAATCTATGTTTAGCTTACTTCAATGTCTTTAATATTCCACTAAAACTGAATTCCCTTTTTACATTATTAGATACATTAACAACTGTGGATACTTTCAGGTGATTCTACCAGGTAAGTTTAGGGAAGCCTGGAAGTAAGCACACACGTGCAACACAGAAAAAGACAGATTCCCACTGAAGGATCTTGAAGCATAACTTTACATAGATATTTTACATGCTTTCAACTAAATCTGAGCTCTTTAAGTATCTATTTCTTACTGAAAGCCGGATATACCTGATTCTGGTGTCCGGACAATAGCACTGTCGATGTAACCTGGTTCGGTGGTGACTGCAGAGACTTCGAAGAGATACGTGGTGTATGGCCGGAGGTTAGTTACGACAAAACTGATCGGTTCATTCCAAACAGAGCTCATCTGACTAGGCGCCACGGCGCTCGGTGTAACCGTAGTCCGTGAAGGAACTGTGGATTTGCCAAAAGTGGTTGAAGGAGTGGTAGTACTCCACAGAAAGGATTCACTGTTATCCTATAAGGACAAAATAGGACATAAGGTAGGTCAAATCTATAATCTATAATTGTAAGTATATACCGGCCAAAAAGAGGCAGAGACCCTTTGAAATAAAATCACTCTAAACAGGTTCTCCTTTATATACTCAGCATCCAAGTTTATATTGTCATTTTATTAGCTGACACCACTAACACCTCGTTAGGGACAGTATTATAGTTCTCTTCATTATTTTAAAAATCTCAAATATGTTTGCATAGAAGAAAATTTCTGATCTTATTATTCCCAGATTCTATTTTCAAATATTCAACCACCTTTTTGAGAAGTGCCTTAATTAAAGCCTTTTACATCATAAGTATATAAGGAACATATGAACATGTAGAATATGTGAATATATGAACATATATACAGACACACACCTATATATTTGTATCTCTGCGTATACATGGCATATGTAATGAAAAGGCATAAGGTTAGATGGCAGCTTCTTGATCCATAGGATCAGGAGAGACATCTGAAAAATTGCTAGTGATTACAATGACTAAAGCTTATGATTCAGTAGGTGGCAGGCTTTCTTCTCAATGCTGAATGAAAGCAGCCTCATGTTGGGAGCCTTCACAACACCTAAGATGATCTTGCAAATAAAATCTGAATCCAAAGTCCTCGTGATTTGTTGCCATAAAAAAATCACTTTTTATTAAATAAAAATACTAACAGTAGTATCCTGAAAATAATAAAAATCAGACAACCTTACATCCTAGCAATCACAGCACTCTGCTCAGAACAAAGCTGGCTGGTAAAGACAATTTTCCTCAAAAAATTCTGAAAGGCACACATTGTTTCTAGGTCTGAATTCAATGAATAGCAAAAATTCAAAAAAATCAAAGAATGTTTAAGAACAACACAGTCTGTCTCATTTTAAAAAAAAAGCACTGCTACTTCTGTTTCTTTTCGTGTTGATATGAAATGTATTCTGATTGAAATGCTGAAAAGTCCAGCTCAGAGTGGAGTATAAATTTGAAATGCAGTAATATCATTGTATTATATTGTATTTTATATAAAATTGTATTACATATAAAAATAAAGTATTAACAATAAAAGCCAATAATTACCTGTCAACAACAAATTCTTATGTTTTAAGCTGAATGCTATCAGTGCTGCCCAAATGAGATATGAAAAGTCAGAATAATTTAACTGCTTTCTGTAAAAAAAAAAATCATGGAAATTGACCTTGCTTAAAATATTCGCTTTGATTAAACTGAGCATTCCAAGAAAAAGGACTCCACTTTTAGTCTGTTTCAGACAGAAAGACTTTTCTTTATCCCCTATAACCTGCTTGGACCTCAGTCTGTAAAATGTTTGGGATTGTTCTGAAAAGCCAGCTTCCAAATTCTTTTTTCTCTCAAAATTCAAATATAAATATATTTTCTGTGGCAAATATGCATGTATGTATGTATGAGTGTATTTCTAATTTAAAAATTCATACTACTTACATTACATTCTGGTAACCTCCCAGGCAGAAGGTCCTCTACTTTAACAGAGACGTCTTTCACGATGATTCCGCTTCTTGCATGTTTCACACTAATCTTGAAGCTAGTTATCTTTCCATTTGGTTGCCGAGGGAGAAACCATATCAGATTTACAGCTGAATAATTTAAAGCTTCAACTGTGAGATTCACTACTTTACCTGGAGCTTGAAAACAAAACAAACAAAAACAGCGTGATACACTTTTTTCATTTCAGCTACCGTGTACTTCAGAATTAAACCTATCCTGGTCTAAAATGAATTTCGTTATCATTCAGTACCACAGCACTGACTGAATTTATGACAATTGGAGTGTTTCCACTCTCCTGTAATCTTAGCTTTTAAAGAATCATTTAAATTAGCCCAAATTAATAGCCTGTGTTTGTATTTTTTTCCTCCCTCTCCAACTCAACTATCCGCTCTACTGTCCATTATTTCACTACAACTTAAATACCAAAAATGCCTGCACTTTTTATTTGTAACGCCCCCATTTCTAACTTCCAAATACTGAAATGAAATGAAACAAAGAAATGCCAACCATTCACAAACACATGCAGAGTAATTGATATGCAACCAGATCTTTCTCAGTCTAGTCTGTGAGAATTATATTCAGTCTTAATAGAACTGAGTAACTGGTTTGGTCACCTTAAAAACTCTTTCAAGAAATATCTACTGTCAGAAGCAACAAACAAGTTTACTACAGTTGAAAGAGATTAAAACATAAATGCACATTTTTCGTTTAAGAGCATACGACAGCACTGAGTGTATTTGACTTTTCCTACGTTACCTTTTCAACGGAATGTATTTTTGATAGCTTTTAAAGTTCAATTAAATTTCAATATTCACTATAACTGGAGAATTATTGTTCCTTATATTAGTTAAATTTTCAGAAATTTGTGTCAGAACAGCAGTATCAATCACAATACAGAGACGGGATGCAGCATCTAAATGAGAATTTAAATGCTTATGTAATGTAGCTATAAAGAAGCTTTTGAGACTAACTGAACCTTCCTAAGTAAGGATTAGACTGTAGCGCTCTTGCAGTCCCATCTGTATGACATGTGCAGTAGCATGTCCTGTGACCGCTAGCCTCGGCATTAGAGAAAAGTAGTATATACCCTTCAAAATACATATATGTATATGTGTTCACAAGTACAGAAGATCTTCCCTAGTTAATTTGAAACAGATCTTCCAAGCCTCATGTTTAGCTCTTGTCCTAGGACCTGTTGACTTAGGGCCTATATTTATAGAGTTCTTCTGCAGATCTTGCTTTTTTACACCCCTTGACTACAGTTCCTGCAGTGATTATCATCAATTCATTGAAAGCTTGCTATAACAAAATCATTTCCATTTAACAAATCACTTTCTTTGGTTAATTTGCTATTTTAAAAAGTACTTATTCATTTTGACCATGTTTCAAGATGTTTGGGTTTCAGAGCTACAGTGACAAAGAGCTCTCACTTCACATAGTAGACCGCCCAATTACATTTATGATAAGGGTTTCTACCTTTAATAAACGTGTAAGCAGAGATGCACAAAAAAGCAAAGAGCTAACATTCTCAAATGGAGAGATGCTGCAATGTTGTTCTGTCAAACTTGACTAAACAGGCTCACTGAAACCTTATTCTCCATCAGTAACAACTGAGAAAGCACAGTGGAGAATAATGCTTAGCTTCATGTGGCAAATTTATGACCTGTTCCCATGCTTGGTTTCATAAGTCATGGCGTTATCTCAGAAGACCTGTAGTCCAAAGCACATAAATCTCATGTAGAGTAATGATTTCCTGCCGTCTACTGAGGCTTGGCACTCAGTGCTGTGCACTGCTGCAGAAACCAGAGGCCCCAGACATGGTGGGATGTTCACTCTGCAGCATCAGGAACTCCATATTCCACTGGGATCCACTTAGCCCCTCCAAATGCCTCTTGCAAGCTCTTTGATGAGCTAAGGATGAATTGCACCTGTGGTGCTTCCAAGAGCAAGACTACAAACTCTAAATTAATAAAGAATATGGAATTTTAGACTATTTTTTATTAAAAAAATGCAAAATCTTCAAATCAAATTTTCATTTCCACCATGCATTATAATTTTGACTCTTTATTTTCCAAATGAAGTAGTAAAATCTTAATAAAATATATCCAGTGTGTTCCACAACAAAGTCTGTCTCAGTTCTGCTGTAAGCAACTTGTATGACTGAACAAGTAGCTCTGCTCTCCTCCTGCTTTCTGGAAGCATCCTACCTTGAACACAGCATAGGAGAACTCAAATAGAAACAATTAGAATCCCCATATGTAGTAAGCATCTGGGACAAAAATATACCCTTTCCACTGAGAAAGTAAGGAAAGGTTAAGGATTTTCTTCTAAATATGTAAGAATTACTTCAAGTATAAAATAAAAGATATTTGAAATACTTTTTCTGAATGTATTAAAGCAGTTTTAATTAAAATAATTGGCAGCTTTATCAAAATTACCACTTTCTGCAGTCTGAAAAAGAAATGGGTCGCTAAATACTCCAACACCAGCACTGTTCTCAGCAGCTACCTACAGCAAAAAAAAAAAAAAAGTTACATTAGAGAACCTACAAGGTATATTGTACCAGGGACTATGCATATCTTAAGCATACACAAAGATTTATCTTGTAGAGCTTTCAAACTATAAATATACAAATGAACACTTTTTTTCTAGCTCCAATGTTTAATTTACAGTCACCATTTAAAAGTCAAACAATAAAATGGAAAAAAAAATGACAAATAGTGTAATCCAGTTAAGAAAAAAGCTATGAGCACATATCCACATTTCAAAAATGACAGAACCCAGTGTTATGCTAAAGTCAATAGCAATTGTAATCGCAGTCACACACCTTGTCGATACAATTCCCTCACTTTATTAGCTAAGGACAAAGCTGCTACCCCATTTCCAGTTTTCTTGCCTTGTAGTTTAACAGATAAGGGAAGTAGGTTCTCTTTTATACCCTGATGTACAGCAGGAGCAGATCAACCTGCCATGGAGAAGAAATCCTAGGAAAGAATGTCTTTGGAATTGAGAAGAAGTCAGCAGAGAAGGGATCTATGGAAGCAGTGTAAAGTTGAGTGCCTCAGTGTTTATGATC
>JAUBNY010000048.1:6138422-6157428 GCA_032275445.1 Crypturellus soui | reverse complement strand
ACACAAAAAATCCAGTGCTTTTTGGTATATGGTAAGAACTGTCATTCAGTGAAACTGAAACTGAAAATTCAGTGGTCGTTGTACTCCAGTTAAAAGACACAGTAGTAGCTGTCACAAATATTTGGATGTCGTTGTCTGAAATTCCATCTAACAGAAAAAAAAAAAAGCACCATCTTCACCACAATAGAATAGTTAGTCCAAATTTTAATTGTATGAAAATTTTTTTTTCTTATAAGAAGCAGTGAGGAATACATACAGTAGGGAAAAAATGGATCGAGGTAGTTCTACTAAACTAACACTATGCATTAACAAGAGTAGCATAATTGTAAATTATATCATGTAAACTGCTAAATACATAGTCTGTGAGCGCTGTAACATTTGCTCAACTTAATATTTTATCCATTGATGTAAATTTGTATCCAGATCCTAGACTTTTAATTCCAAAGCTAATAAGAGCTCATAATGTATTCAAAGCTGATGATATAGAACTACTATTAAAAGCAATTAACAAATCAAAATTATAAAGCTCCTATTTAGTTTAAAAGTTGGACTCATTTATACTAGATATTCTTATACTAAAAATGTATCCCGATATGACTGCGTAACACTAATATGTTTAGGTTATTCATTAACCGCTTTTAAAGAGGAATTGTCACGAAATGGAAACTAGCAAAATTTAGTATTTAACTAAGACAGTATTTAAATTCTACAATTAAAACAAGCAGTCACAAGCCTAAAGGTGTGTCCCAAACAATCATCACACTAAGATGTTTAGATTATTCATTAACCCTTTTTAAAGAGGAAAGTGTCATGAAAAGGAAACAAAAACAAAAGATTTAATATTTAACTAAGTATTTGAATTCTGCGTTTAATGCAAGTAGTCACAACCCTAAACTGACACAAAATTCCAAGGCTATAAGCAATTTTCTCGATAGTTCTCTTTCTTACAAATGTCTCCCAGAACCAATGTAATCCATCAAATCTTTGAATACAAAAATCTCCCAAACTTCTACATCAGTCCCATATTGCAGAATAAATTTATACTAAAACCATTCTTTCTACTTTATATGGATATAAACACAGATTGTTGCAAATTTTCTAAATATTTCATTTACCTCAAGATTTCAACTCATTTATATAATTTTCAGTATTACCCATAAAGATACCAAATATCTTACTACTTACATGTCTTAAAGGATTTTACACTTAAAATTTGTCCATTTTTTATGGATGCTGTTGTAATATCATACTTCTTGTTTTCTTCAAGCAGAATTGTAGTACTGAGAGGTTTCCTTTCAATTTTAGAAATATTTCTAATGCTCTGCAATTTAAAAGAATTTCTTGGTATAGTGAAAGGTACAAGTATAATTCATAAATCATTTATAAAGCTTTTAAATGTCTTTCTGTCTAATCCTGCAGCATGTCAAACATACCCAATGCACTTAAAACAAAAACTTTCAGAGATCCTTTGAACCGTTAGCAAACCCCTTCATGTTAAAATCCCTAAATTTTCCTTTACTTCCAGAACATCCTATGCTCACAACAAGAACAGGGCCCTCCAGCAAACATCCTCATGCTGCTCATGCCTCTGCAGGGGTTTAGCCTCCTCTTTCAAACCACAGTGCCATGAAGAACTTACATATTCTTGAGCATCTAGCCTTATTCCACGAGACAACCAAGGGTGTTTTAATTCAGGACTCCCAAGGAGTACATATAAATGACAGAAGCTACAGAAATCAGCATCATTTTTTTCAAACCTTTGCTTGATTTATCTGGCATTTTACATCAATTTCTCTTTTTAAAAAGAACACTATTAACTATTGGTATATAGAGTTTAAACATATTTATACTACTCAGAGCTTAGATGCACAAAAAACAGAGTTTACTTTTTGGCTGAAAGCATCTGAATTCTGGTATGTTACAATATAATAGTCTGGATCTTCTCCTTTGAGCAATTCAGTCCATTCCATCAAAGCTGCTCTCACAGGCTTTTTCACTTGGTCACAGTCCAGGCTTTCTGAACCCTGTAAGAGAAACATACAGGAATACACCTGATAATGAAGAAAATGTAGATCTAATAGCATAATTGGACCTTGGTTTAAGGTAACTTCCTGTAACTAATGACAAAATAACCTAACTATAAATCTGGGATCTCTAAGATAAATATGTATTATAACATATAATAATACTAAATCTAAGAACTGGAAAAGATCAAACAAAGCTGGCAGGATTCAGGTTCCGCACAAATAAAAAGATGTAGCTCTTCACCACGTTGGTAGCTGATGTGTGAAACTCCTTACCAAAGTTTCTCTGGAGGTGTAGAAGGAGTAACAGAAGTTTATAGGGGTTTCAGACGCCAAGCTCACAGATAAAAGCTCCACCGTATGTATGATGCTTTTAAAACCACATAAATCCAAAGGGCTGATGCACACATGACTGCCTCAGGTCAGAAGGCAAAATACCTTCCACATAAGTAACTTCCAAAACAGAAGTCAGAGTATACTCCTGGGTACTGGAATAATCTTGAGTTTCTGGTATCATCATAAAATTCTCTGCAGTTTCCAAAAGATGACAGCTTATGAAGCAATATCAGCCTCTTTAGGACTTAAAGATGTGGAGGTCTCTTGCTTCTGGGAACAACATCTGAGCCAGAAGCAGCAGATGACACAGCAGATTAGCGATCTCAAGAGAGCTTCCAACAATTTAAATACAAGGAAGACTGGGAATGCTCAGTAACAAATGGTGACGGCTCCTTAGGAATGTCAGAATGCCAAAAAAAAAGCAGTCCAAATCCCAAACCATACATTTTTAACATTCAGTTAGAGCATCTATCCACCTTCAGAAAAGGGAGTATTTTTTCTTACCTGAAATATATATTTTAAAAAGAGCAGCAGTAGAATTCCTTGATCCATAGAAAAGGAAATATTACAGTCCCAGTGCCTGCTTTGTGCCGGCTTCAAAACAAAACACTTAAGACCCCAGAGAAGAACATGAACACGTGTATTTATACGTCCCACCGACACCACCGCAGCCGAGAGCGCACCCTGCGTCTGCATCTGTTCGCTCCGGCCCTGCCTCCCCCAGGCAGGATACAAAGCCCAGCTGTCCCTTAGCTCCCGTGGACTCCCAGCGTTTCTCCTCCTCTTGCTCCCTGGACAGCACAACCGCCTCCGTGTCAGCAGTGTCAGAGGCTTCGTATTTGGCCAGAGACTCAGGATCACTGAAATCCACTGATTTCCTTACTTTTACTTCCCCAGACGGCACATACTCCTCCTAGTTCACATTCCTGCCAGTCGCCCCTCTCACAGCGTCCAAAATAAGCTTGTTATCCTTAGAACAGTGGGGTTCAGTATGGACCTTTTTAAATATATATATATATATTTTACATTAACAATAAAAAACCTGTAATGTTTGAGGGCTTTTCTTACCTAAGTCCATATGAAATACTCTCCCAAAACAAAAGTTGCTCCCTGGAATACTGTTTTCAATTCACTTTAAGAGAGTAGTTTCCAGCTAAGCAAAATGGATTTGCAAAGTGTATCTGCAACAATAAATTAAAAACCCTTAGCAACAAACAAAATCAAAGCAACTAGCATAAATTACTACTTTGTGTCATTTAAACTAACTAGGCGCAGTGGACATTTTTAAATTCTAAATTTTACATGAAAAAAAAAAAAAAGCTGACTCTGACCAGTTTGGAATAAAGCAGTTGCACAAGTTTCCTTGTGTAAAAAAAAAAAAAAAAGAGCAAGAGAGAGAAAAATAGAGATTAGTCCTATTAGTGCTAGAGGAGAAGCAGACGTTGGGGCTGGAGTCACTGGAAAGATCCTCATTCACCTCCTTGGGGCACAAACAAACAAGATTCATCTGCTGACATTCATGTCAGCAATAAACTACCAGTTTTGAGCTTTTACAATACTCAAGTTTCTCTCAAACAAACAGAAATGCCACAGAAACAAAGGAACATTTCCCAAAACATAACCATTTTCTTCCTATTCAACATGCCTGATGATTAAGTTTTACCATCATTCACCCCTGCTTTCCCCCAGAATCCAAAACCAGTAGAAAAGAAGCTCTCACCTCTCCATCTAAACCCTGCCTGTGAAAGCAGCTCCTCTGAGTAACATTCTCTTCCCTCTGATCTTATGGAATGTTTTAGCACTGATTTCGGTGGACATGTGACCACCTCAATGGTCTATATTTGAATTATTTTTGAAAATGGGCAAAAAATAACCCATTCCCCAAATGTCAGTATATAGCTGCGGAGCATTAGTTAGTGAATCATATTTGCAGTTGCTGGAGTTCATTTTTCTTCCGATCTCCCCTAAGCCATGGCAACTTGTTAATGATAGTGGGTAGATAATAACATTTCCAGTTTCCTTGTACATTCCACTCTGCCTTTAGAGAGGGAATAATAGAAAACTCGCCCAGTATTAGGTACAAACCTTTTCCCTCCTAATCTTTGCTCAATAAAAGCCCTTTTTATTTTTCTTCCTGCATTCGTACTAAGCGATGAAATATATGACTCTAAAGAAGCTCTCACTTCATGAATATTTTTCAAAAATATATTCTCCAGAATGGTCAGGAGTGTGAAACCCAACCTAAGCTAGAGAAAATAGCACCAATTTCCCACTCCACATTTAAAACTTTCTGTTCATTTCCTCGGTTTCATGCTGCCCCTCTATGTTGGCTATACTGCTATGGTCACAAATGTCACAACTCATTTATGCCATGTCTCCTCCACCAGGACATACATCTGTGAGGTTATTAGGTAATAAACATGATTCCACAAGTGTAATCACAAGCTCAGCCTCTGAGTTGAGGGTTTGATGGGCTAGAACTTGAAAAAAAATCAATTTACGTGAATGTTTCCTACAGTACAGTGCCCCTGATTGGTGGCTAAATTTATTTATTTGGCAGTAAACTTTTGCATAAAGACTAACCTCTGCATTTAGAAATGGGAGTTGTCCTTTAAATTCTTACTGAAAAAATGGGGGAAAAAAAAGTCACACCTGGAGCAGCACGGCTGCACACTATGAACAGGGTACTGACCTTGTGTCACCCTGAAGCATATTCTTCTATCTATATTCTTATATAATTTATAATCACACTCTTTTAAATATATAGTTAAACAATATCTTTCATGCCTTCATCTCCAAAGAAACTGGCAACCAAGTGCCTCAGTGGATCCAACTTCTTCACCACTCTTTCACCACTGTCACTTATAGAGACATGGATCTGGGAAGTTGTTGCCTGCGGAAAGGCAATGAATCATGCAAATGTATGGAGTCTAACTAAGGAAAAAATGGGTCTTAATTACAAGAGAACTGGTAAGGCAATTGAATTATAAAAGACTAATATAAATAATATGGGCAAAGCCTTACTATTCAGCAGAGGCATATTCTCTTGCAATCTAATTCCAATTCTTGAAATTTATTTGCCTAAATCCCTAGAAATAATAAACTACATAGTCTTATTGGTAAGCCTTTAATTCAGGAAATTCCATTTGCAAGCACAACCAGGAGAACAGGACAGCAAATTTAGGAATGAAGGACAGGTGCAATAAATTATGAATGAGGCAAAGGACACGACTAATAAGGACGTCTCTCCAGTTCCTTGTGTTTTCTGCAGTTCTGCTGGAAGTGTGGGAGTTACAGAAAGGCATGCATTCCCAAGCCTTTTTTTTTTTTCCTTTTTAAGGGAGTAGAAATAATTTGATAAAGGGGAGGGAACTTCACAGGCAGTAACGGTCTGTTTGTCAATACTAAACTAATTAATTTTTGGTGCTTTACTAGATTGAGTTGGCTCAGCTTTCAAAAGCAGCTCATGAGATGCCTGTGCAGGAAGAGTTATGTGCAATTCCAGGGCAGGGGCTCCAGGCTGTGGCCCAGGTGTAACTGTGGAATAACATCTATGTAAGTTATAGAATGAGGAAAGATTTAAGAGCAGAAAATTCTTGCCACACTGTAGACTCGCTTACACCTGCTCCAAGGCTTGCAAGAGCTAGTTCACATAAAACATGCCACATTATGCCAATTTTATCTTCATCAAGGTAGAGGGTCAATGACTGTCCAGAAAATGATCCACAAGATTTATTGGACGCTCTCTTTCTGACCAAGCCGAACAAATCAGAATTTGAAAAAAATAAATGAAAGACAATCTTAGACCAGTTTCACTCCGCTGAAAATAGAGTATTTTGTTGTAGGCTTTAGGGAGGATCCTGGCCCTGTTCCCATTGACTGTTGAATTGAAAGCAAATGCTGTAACAGGGCAAAATCTTTTAATAGATTTTTTTTCCTAGTACATATTATCGTGGAACTAATCTGAAGTTTACATGCTCGTAATTCCAGGGTAGTTTAGGATCCTGCATTATAGTTCATGCTCACTGGCATAAGCACATCAACATTGTTATGTCAGCATACATACGATTCTTCAAACTAACGTTCATTAATTTTTCTTTATTTACAAATACACCTCTAAATCTTACAACACCATTTGTTTACAGTAAGCATTGAATTCAGCTGAAACTCATCAAGTATTCTGTCATTGTATACATAAATGCTAGCTTGTAGGATCTTCTGAAGTAATTTCTCATATGCAAAACTCATTAAGAAATTTTGTCCCATACTCTCTTGATATAAATATAGGATTATTATCTATGTTCTTATGAAATTAAAGGTCCCAAGGATCTATTTTTCTTTGAGTAGTGGTCCTTTTCTTTTGTTATACTAATACACAAACTTTATGGCTATGAATATAATTAAATTTCCATACTTGGATTGTATAAAAAGTTTCTATACACAAATCCCTTCAGCAATATCACAGAATATTATTGTTCTAGTCTCTAACGTATAATTCATTGGAATATCTGCCATACAAATCATAACAGTGTGAAAATGAGACACTTTATCCAAACAGCACTTCATCTCTAGGTCATCACTATTTCTTTATACTGGCTAAATATTTTACTGATAATACAACAGATTGTTCTTTAATTGTTAAACCAAATCACTGTTTTTTATAGAAGTGATGAATAGATCACAGTCTTGTTATTAAAGACAGATTTCAATGTTTTTTTCATAATCTATCAAAATGAATACAGAGAAAGTTTAAACATTCGGAAGGAAATACCAGTAGTTTTAAAATTTTCATCCTATATTATATTCATCTTTGTAACTAAATGTTAAGAGCTTTAAGAAAACCTTTCCCAAAAAGTTCTCAGACTTTTAGACAAGAATTTTAATTTGAAAATAACTTACAAGGAAAATACTGGTCCCAATGAGGTCCCACTGTCTTTATTTAAACTATTATTTAAACTAGATTACAATCAGTAAGCTTGTAAATAGATAATATTATGTGGTATGATTAAGTATAAGGGAGAGCATATTCAACTTAAAATGCTGAATCACGGGCATTCACAGCCTGATTCTACATGCCTAGCCCACCTAGACCCTTCAAAATATAATCTTAATTAGATTTTTTTTGTGGGCTCAGAAATAATGAGTCCTAGATTCATTCAACAGTCCAAATCTCAATATTCAAAAAAATCATTTAATTAAAATTCATTTAACAACAATAAAAAAAAATCAAACTATTAAGCAAAGGGTAAAACTCACTATGAATAGTTAAATGTGCACTCCCTTGTTTTTGTAATAAATACATACATAGTTGGCAGAGTCTTACTCTACAGCTAATAGCCAATTTCTTACTTGTAAAAACTTCAAAATGTATATAAAATAGAACCCTTCGTAACAGACAAAGCTTTTAGGCATTTGTAATGAAGGCACAGAAGCCTGAACTCGTTAGCCTAATAATGCTTCGTATTTATAACATAAATAATAAAATTAAGTAAATATCAAAGGTTTAAAACATTTATTATTATTTTACTTTATATTCTGAAAATTTACTAAAGGTATTTACAAACTGTAATCACGTTTCACAGTGACTTCCAGTTTAAGCAGACTCCAGTCTGACAATATCTTACATCAAAAGAAAGGCTTTTCAGCAAGATAAAAATGTTCCAGTTTAACCCTTTTTTTTTTAATAAATGAATCCAATGGTTCTCAAAAACACAATACAAATCTTTCTCATAAGCATTAATTCCAAAGGTGGTCTTCAATTGAACGTTCCTAAGTAAAAGAACTGCTGAGAATTTCTGAACTTGGACAGGTGGCCATAAGCCAAAATGAACTGGCTTTCAGCAGCACACTTAACCAGCTTTCAGCAGCACATTTCAAAGCCATTGGACAGAAATGAATTCTGACTAAATCACATCTAGTTCAAAAAGATTTATGTACTTCTTTCTATATACGTCAATATTTTAAAAGGAAATTTGTAGAACAACAAAACCTCTCTTAAATTCGTGGAAGGTTATATTACGAATATAATCGATGAGCCTCTATCCTATCCAAGGACAAAACATACAGCTTGGTGAAAGGAAACTCATTTTCATTCTTCAGACAACACTGTAGACGCAGCAGCGCTCAGTTCCACTGGCAGGAGCAGTCTATAGGCTCTTGGATGACATACATGATTTCAGTGCCGTTTCCTGAGCAGTATAGAGGCACAGTCAGATTTCGTGTCCCAGTTTCTCGACAACATTTACAGAATCTTAAATGGCTATCAATATTAACATTAAAGATCGTTGCAGATGGGCATTTTCCATCACAAGATGCCACATTCACCTGTTAGTAAAAGAAGAACTCAAGTTAGACATTTTGGGTTTTTCAAGATCCAACATTCCAAAATTCTTTGGAATCAGAATCCATTTTAACATTTGGGAAGGACTCTTTATAATTCATTTGTACTAAATGTAGGCACACTTCTACTGAAGTTTATTTGAACAGAAGAGTATTGATTAGTCATGTTTTCTACCTTAACCTTAAGCAAAATTCTGTGCTGTGGATAAAAAAAAAAGAAAAAAAAAAGCCTACAAATGACTAACTTTTTTAACAAAGCTAAAAACACAATCTTTTCATGATCACTGCTGAAAAGCAACACTATTCTAAACAAAATGACAGGAAAGTCATCCCTTCTCCTTGAAAGTTTGAGAGGGAAAGGGTAAAGTGCATTAGCACCTGAGGATACATCTCTCTCCTTTTTCTTTATGACTATTTAATTTCTTCGACAAAAGCTTCTCAGAAGACTTCTGGAAGTCTCAATACTTTATGTCAATTCCTTTTCCTTTAAGAACTAGATGAGAAACACAGCCATTCTTGAGATATATCCAAGGTGTTATAGACAGGACTACACCAATGTTGAAAAATAAGATGACTTAAATGGAAAAATAAATAAAGGGGATCATGAATTTATAACATTCAGAGTTATGTATATGAAGCAGAATACACTTTAAGGCTTTTAAGGAGGAAGTTAACTATGTTTTCATCACATCTTAAGTGGAAATATTTACAGTCTTTTCTTTTCTTTTTTTTTTTTTTCCAGCGGGCTGTTATTTCATGGTGAGGAGTTCAGCTCCTTTGTCAGTAATAAGCAATTACGCTGTGTACTTTTTATCTGGAGTGAGATTTTTTTCCAGGTAGGCGGGCTCTGCCCTGCAGCCACATATGAGACAAACCAGTTACTTTTATTCCATCTACAAGTAGGATAGCATTCCCAGAGTGTTGTGAAAGGTCTGCTTTTGTGAAGGCAGCATTTTTTTATTGCTTATTGATGGCTTTAATCAACTTGTTAACACTGCAGGCACAAAATCAAATACAGTTTGTTTTATGCTTACCGGGCTTTGACTTATACAGTCACTTTTTCTTATGGTTGTTCTGATTGTCATTTTCTGGCAAATTCTATCTTCCTTTTTACCTAATAAAATACAGAAAATATATATTGAATGAATGAATGTGCTTTCTGAGCTGTCTTTATTATTAAGAATTGAAGGCCATTAAAATAATTTTAACAATTGTATACAATTCTCATTAATGTGAAAACTGAAGCCACTGGTTCTATAACATGATCTTTTTTTTTAAAAAGAAAAATCCCTCATTAATAAATACTTTTCAAAACTTACAGATTTTATAGCTGGCTTATATAAGAACAACTGAGATATACAGGCCCATTAAAGCTAATTTCTATGAAAATAGTAATACACATATCTCAAGATTTACATAAAAAATTGAAAAAAAGTTGGCTTATAATATTAATAGGAAGACTGCATATATGAGAAGGGTTGACGGAAGGATATTCTGCTTATTTAATAGGAATACTGTAAATAAGCACAATTTTGATCCTGCATTTTAGAATATTTCCAAAATACGACATGTGAGAAGTTGTCATTGCAAGCTGAGTGTGACTGCAACTTTGACATGTTTCTGATTCTTAAAATTTAAATAGAATTATATAATATAATATATTATAATTCTATTTAAGATTTTTTTTGATGTTTGAGAAATAAAGCTATCCAGTGCATAATAAAAATCACAATATAACTCTGAAACAATTAAATGTAAAATCTTCCATGCTGAACTCCATACCAGACTGCTGGTTATGACTATTTGTGTAGTAGAAGTGATTTAGATCTACAGTTCCTCTATTGATCAAAATCAGTTATTGGCTTTGTTAGCATATGAAATAAAAGCACTATTCAGCTGAGTTTTTCTTCTCTTCAACACATGTCTGCATGGTCGGGTGTACATTTTCTCCCCACATTTCTCCCCACCACTCTTACAAGCCTGGTGCGCCGTGAGTAATTGCAGTATATTCTGCAATCCAAGCTCGGCTGGGTATCTAAATGTTAGTTTGGCTCCAGAGTACAGCTAAAGAACCATCTGTATTTTATAAGCCACATATACATAAATATATGACAACTCAGCATCAAAGGATGGTGATGTCTGATAAAAAGATGTCTGTTGATATACTTTCACCCCTCCTACTTCCAACTGTCTGAAAGGTCTACATTGACTCAGATTTGCTAGCTTCACTTGCTCTTTACTTAAGTAAGGAATCAAATTTTCTGTAAAGTTGTATGTCATTAAAAGCAAAGATTTATGTTCATAATGCAATGGTTCTATAACATTCCTTAATTGTGGGTGTAAAGAGTATATATTAACATACGGCTGTACTTTGAGGTGGTATTTTTTCCCCCTCTCCCTCCACAACATTTTGCTAACTTTGTAAAACATATCATTCGTGACACAGAAGAAATACAACATAAATCCATATCTGAAAAGATGAGATGCTCTATTTTCAGACAAAGAAAGCTCAGCCATTAAATTCAGAGACACAAGATCTGGTTTAGAACCTCTTATTAACAGTGATTCAGGATGATATTTGTAAAATAACATTTCCTATGATAACTACCATGTACAGCAAATTCATGTATAAAAAATGATTTTAGAAATGAAGAGAGGGAGGCAGAACTGCGAGCAGCATATACCATAAACATATGAACCCGACTCTGACAGGTGCTGAGCAGTGAGCTCTACCCAGGCTTTAGGAAACTGCTCATTTGGGAGGCTAACAGGGGATCAGCATCTCTCAGTATCAAGACCAATACGATTAACTACATGGTAACATTTAATGGTAGTGACAGCTACAAGCATATACACAAGCAGAGCTTACACCATTATTAAAAAAATAAGAAAATACATTATTAAAAATAATACCTGGTTCACAATTAATACTATCAGTAGTCACTACTGGACTAATGGCAAAGGGTAATACACCCAATCCAGAACCTGGCAGAATTATTAGGAATATAAGTTTCTCGTGAAACATAAACATTTTTTATATAAATGACATTTCATTAATTCTTACACTGCCAACTGCCATTTTTCTTTTAGCAAAAGGTGAGAAGCTTTCCTGTTACTCTTCCAAATTTAGAAACTCTGCAACTGCTTCAAGTCTCACTAAAGACAGCCTAAACTTTATTACCCTCCTGGTTAACGCAAAACTGGAATGAAGTTTCCTTGTAAACCAAACTTTTGCAATGAGTCTCTCTATGGCAAGGTAAGAATTAAATATACGCACTCACTTTGCATGCATTGAATCAAGCTCGCTCAGAAGATTACTTGTTCCCATTAAAACCCCAAGGTGCTGCAAGCTCTATTGATAAGTAGTCTTTTTAACTGCTTCACCACAGGGCACATGCTTTTAGTTAAAAATAAAATAAAAATACAAAGAAAAATAAAATAATAAATTGTATTTTTTTCCCTTAGCAGCCACCTCAGCACGTATTTCTGAAGTATAACAATGCCTTTCCTGAGGCCACAGAACATGGCCAGAATATGAATCTTCCTGGTCAACAGAAAATCATTAATTCTTTAGGCTAATTTTCTAAATAAAGCCAAACTAATTTTTGTGATTAGTTAAATATTTTCAAAATATCTAGTTATTTAGATTAAGAATATTAATTAAAATATTTTAGTACAATTCTGGTGTAATTTTCCCTGATGATTCTATTTTTTAGGTATTATGTTGTATTTAACTAGCTATTTTTTCTATGATCTGCCTATAAAGAGCAAAAATACTTGTTAGATGGTTTCAAAGCCCACATAATACGTATTGTTCTGTATGTGATAAGTATGGGTATTTCTCCCCATTAGCAAAACTATTTACAAGAGAAATTCACATATGTAGTTAATACCTTGCACTTTTAAATCTTATACGTTACAGTGCAATACGTATTTATATGTCTGTGACATTCTACTCAATATTCTTAATGAGAAGTTTATCCAAAAAAAATTAAGTCTAATTTGTTTGCACATTTTAATTTGAATGTTGAGCACAAAAAAAGCTGATAAAGCAAGAAGGAATTTTTATGGTATTCAGGAAGATTCCCTACATAATTACGTCTACAGTGTGGTGCTTTGTTTTTATGTAATGTTATAACATACATAGCGTATAGTAATAAATTGAATTTTAATTACTAAAATAATATATATTCTATTATAGATAATAACCTGTAATTATATAACCTGATGACAAAATCTTTCCTATTCAACACTGCAGAGAAAATCAGATTCTATTCTCAGTCTGCTTTTAAATTTGCATAAATTATTAGACCTTTATATAAACATTCAGAAAATGGGAAGGCATTCCCAGGTAATAAAAGTTAATTTTATGTAAGGGTTGTTAACATCAATATAACTTAATTTTGAATAACTTTTCCTCATTTTGGGTGTAAATATGTTTTCTGATGTGGAAAGAAATGATTTTCAATTAAAAATTAATAATTCTTGTAATCTGATCCTAGAAAATATACAGGAGTGGAACAGGTAAGTTTATAGACTTGTTTCAAAATTATCAAATTAGGAACCAATTTTAGCGGGAAAAATCCGTAGCTTTTATGGTAAAAATTATACAGGTAACATTTTAGAGTCAGCTTAGAAATAAAGACAACCTTTTCATTATTTAAATTGAGATAGCTTTTCATGTTCCTGAGGAGATTTGGAGAGATTTGGTTATACTCCAGAAGGATAATGTTAAAAATCACCAGTCAGCAGCCAAATAAAGCAAGATCTTTAAATAAGAAGTAGGTAAGTAACTATAACAACTCTGATTGTTGAGGGGGAGGGAACTGCATGCTGTTTCCTTCTTTATGGCCCAGCATTTGAGGTTAAAAAACACGGACTTCCAAAACCAAAGCCAAACTAGCACATATTGCAGCTTCTTCACTTACAGGTCTTGCAGCAGCCGTCATTGTATGTCTCCACAGTTCCTCCATTCTAGGAAAACAAAAAAGAATATATCAAAAAAGACTGTGTCCAATGCAAGAATGAATTCTCTCTCAAGATATTTCAAATTAAAAGATATCTAGCTAGTAAAAATTAATATTGCTGAAATCAAAAGAATTAAACAGATGTGTATCAGCTGGTGGTTTGCTTCAAAAACCTTTTAAAGATTTTGCATTGAAAAACTTGTTATTGTTTATCTGATCTAGATTCTTGTGAATCAGCCACTTAGTTTCTCTAAGCATCTTTTTATTCCATCTGCTACCATCTGTTTCCTTATCACTGACATTTGCTGGGATATTTTAATTTTTTCATGTATGTACTTTGGCCAATGATGTAAAAGGATTTATACTGATCACATTCCAGGCAGATAATTAGTAACTTATAGGTCACTCTTTACAACAGTATACATAGATACATTTTTTGAAAGGAAATATTAATTGCAGAATTTCAGATCTGCTGATGTACTCTTCTTTTTCTGAAATAAAAATAAACCTTTTTATTGCTTTCTTCTAGAGCTGCTTTTAGTCAAGGAAGCAACAATAGAACAAAACGAAGAAAATGTCCTTTCGAAATTAAGAAAGTATAAGTGAGAGATCAAGCAAAATGGAAATGCAAAATGGGCAAGCAAGAAATGCATTCACAATTTTAGTGAAAACCCAGACCTATACATCAAGCAGGCCACCGAATACAAACAGACAAAATACAATTTTCAAGCTTCCACCCTATCAAGCTAGGATGCATTTTTACCTCACTGCAGAGAAAAATATTTAATAAGCTGTTCAAGAGCTTTTTAAATGGACACTTAAACTCAGCCTCTTCAATATATATTTGTTCTTCAAAGATCCTCAACTGATTTCAGTGAGGTTTCTCCTTAGCCATCAGCTCAGATCTACACCTGGCATCTCTTAAAAGTAGGTCAGATAGATCCAGGGAATTAATTTCAGAGTTCCATTCCTGAACATCTTGACCACTGTATTAAGTACAGATTCTAATAAAAAGTGACAAAAGGGTTCCAAGGAAAAAAAAATAAGAATAAAGTCAAGGTAGAACAGGCATTAACTTCAGATAGATGAATTTGGATAGTCTTATTAGGGAAGAAATAAAGAGTTTTTAAACATATGCAACAGATTTATAGGACTTCTGCTGAATTTATAATTAGCAGTCAAGACAGAGATGTTACCCTCTCTATACATTTAATTTATTATTATTTATAGTTTATACTATAAATAAAATGTACTATATAGTATACTATATAGATTGTATTTATTGTATGTATATACAAGTATTCTACACTTGTTATATATATACTGTATATATATATGTTATATATATATATATTACAAGCGCAAGAACTAGAATTATGAAAAATATAAAGTTAGAGAAGTATAAAATTAAATTCAAAACTAGAAAGAAATATGCAATGAACTCATGCAATGAATATGCTTTATAGCATATTTTTTCCCACATTCTTGGAACCAGCCAATGGTATTGGCAGACATCAGTACACACATGACAGACACTTTTTGTTACATCCACACAAGTTTACTTTAAGAGATAATACCTTTACATGCACTCTTATATGCACTCTTATCATCCTTCTATTCCTCACACAACTAAAGGAACTTTTAATACAGCTCACATTTATACTCAACAGTTCTGAACTGCTTCATCCAATTTATTTGAAGTGTGTGCACTACAAACTTGGCACAGTTAATTACTCAGTAATTGCCTGAGTAACAATTAGCACTTTATATAGAGAAATCTCAAGCACAACTCCAACAGTATTTAAAAGCAATTATTATTTAAATTAAAAAGAAATTTCCATACTCTTCAAAGATATTTTGTTAGTCAAAAGTCTTTAAAAAAAAAACAGAAAACAAGACTGTAAATTTCTCACTTGCATGTTTCTACTTACCACTTTTTTTTTAATTTAAAGCAACTGTGTGAGGTACGTGTGTTTCCTCGTGTAGACCAAACTCCATACAGGTAGATCAGGTATTGTTACTCACCTCCTCCAAAGTACAAACCTTTGTGCACTCAGTGTCGTTAAAAGGGGGACAGATAACACTGGACCCCAGTACCATAGCCCCTGCCGCGGTCTTTGCACACTTGTAGTTTGTGCAGTTGGAGCTCCAGGTGCTTCCTTCCTGAATGTACAAACAGAATTCAGGAAATTGTCAGGAAAGACAAAACCTTCACTTATTTCTCAAAGCCCCGCAGGTACGTAAATGTCATTCTTTTGTGCTGTAGTATGTACTGCAGCGAGCAGAAACCCTCTTGCCCACCGCCACACTCAGCAAAGGGAAGGGCCTTTCTCGCCCAACCACCTACTTCTCCGTAGAGCCAAGGATCCACTGTCCAGCACGTTGCTCAGCACACTGTGCTTGTCACAGGGATCCCACAGTTTATTTTTCCCTGAAAACAATGAACCAAGCACGAACCAAGCGACAGTGCCTCCTAAATCCCTAGATGTGGCTGTGGGAATGCACCCCCAGGGCCCTGAACCTGGTGCTCCAGCGTGCACCCTTCCCTTCTGTAGAAACCAGTGGGCAGAGCGAGACATGGGAATCTCAACAGGCAGAAATATTCAAGTGTTTCCAGCTTCTCTAATTCTTAGCATGTGGTCCTGCTCCTACAGTACATCCAACCTTAGGTAAGTGATGGCAGCCACACGTCTTGAAATGTATCTAGGGAATACAGACACACATATCTGTACCTAATATAGAGCCACATATCTATGAAATACACTATAAACAATAACGTGAAATAATAATGTATTCACTTACGGTGAAAACGCAGTTCTATAAAGAACCATGTATTTTTCCAGTTATACTAGTTCTATGTCCTAGAAATGTGTTGCCCGCAGTAAGAAGACATGAAGCAAGATTCATACTACTGTAAGTCAACTAAATAGAGACTGTTACATCAACTCTGTTTATTGTATCATTACAGCTATTTTCTATCTCAGTGCAGAGGCACTTACTTCATGCACAACTAATGTTCCATTCTCTGTATGAACAGAACAGGACACATTCTGGCAGGTACCACAGCAAGTATGGTGACTGGAGGAAGGAACATATATTTGATGCTAGCAAGAAAACAAACAAAAAAATCATATTTTTATCAATTATCATTTTATCATTTTTTTTAAGATACAATAAATGAAAGTCCACTGATTTTTGAAACAAAAAAATGTTATGAGAAATGACACAGGCATCAAAATAAGTGTCCTTGCTTATGCATACATGTATATACATCATTAAGGGATACATCTGAGTAAGGCTCACTAATTTTAGACTTGAAAAATCTAAAGCTCACCTTAAGCGCTGACAACACTTCAGTTGACAATTTTAATGATTGCTCAGTCTGATGGAATCTAAATTTCTATATTAGGACATCATCCTAACTAGTCTGGAACCCCAGTGGAAGCAAAGCATCATAGGCATCAGTAATAACCAGACACCATTGACCCCAACAGCAGTATCCTCAGTGCGGAACATGCCACTGTATTTTCTCCCCCCAACTGCTATCTGAGATATAAAAACCAGTTTCAATATGTTCACATATGTTACTGGAAATCCTGTATCTTAAAATAAGGTTGGAGACACAGAATATATGTGTCATGACCTTTGAGTTCTCAAGTTGTTGCTAAACAAACTGCACTGGCAGAAAACTTCACATAAATTTTTATCTCACATGCAATGTGCGAGCATCCCTGTATTTTAGGAATACTCACAGTTTCACACTGCTGAGAACAGTTGACCATTGTAAAATGCACGGCGTTGTATCCCGTGTTCGGATCTTTCTCTGGTAAGCACTGTACAGTGTAACAAAGGTCTCCATCTAAATACTGAACCACTGATTGTCCCGGATTCAGGACAGTTACGTTGTTGAAGATGCACACATCATCCTTTTCTAGCATCAAAAGAAAAAAAAAAAAAAGTGTCATCGGAGAATTTTTTAATATATAAAGGAAGTTAACAGAATCACTATAAGGAAAAAAAAAAAAAAGTAGGATCCTATGCCCTGGGAAAGTTTTCCAGTCTTTATACTGGATTGGTGCTTTAAAATATCATTGATGCTGGGAGGGATATAATTCACCTTAAGAGAATGCTACAAAATGCATAACTGGTTGAAATTGATAACTTTTCTGGTATTTCTGGTGATTTTTTTATTTCTTAGTAAAAAAATAAAAACAGTTTTTAACTGATTGATTTCATTGCCACTCCAAAAAAGGTAGCCTTTCTGCCAATTAAAGTATTATTCCTATACTTAATTGTGGGACATTAGAACACTCTAGTTGCACTGTAGTTGCACCTCAGGCACTCCAGCTCGCAGCTAGGTTGAAATACAGACTTTGCAGAGGAATAGAGTAAAGAAAGTGAGCAGAGATCTAACCCTAAAGCTACACAGTCATGAGACAGACACAGAGTTTGCTTTTCTGTTGTTTGGTATTCTCTCCTTACCACCTCTAGTGGACTACAAAAGCTCACACTAGGTTTCAGAGCCTGCTTCACATCTGCCTTTCTGCACATCTGCGTATGCCAGGACCCAACTCTGAAAGCAGGGGCAGTCCTAACATGCTCCTATGACCCAGGATTGCATTCAGGAAGACCATAATTGCCACCAAATGGCCATAAAATCATGCAAAAAGCACCTTTATATCTGAGAGGGCCCTACTTCTGCGATTTTGCATCTATTTCTAAAAAAAAAAAAAAAAAAAAAAAATTAATATGAAGGTTACCACAAATGTAGTGAGTGCATCCACAAGCACTGGAAACACTACTATCAATTTTTTGAATTTCTCCCTGAAGATGAAAATATAAAAGAGTTTTTAAAATCATGCATGACAAAGTGCAGTGTTTACCAAGAGAGTGCACAGTATTGCATTTATTACTTCCACCTCCGTCTACATAAAAGAGAAAAATTGCAGTGCTTTCAAGAAACACTTAGAGGTTACAAGTTATTCAGTGTATTTATCTCTAAACATGAGCACGTATTTCATTTTATCTAGGAATGAATATGAAGAGCTGAGTGGATAAACAGTAGTTTTCTACAAAGATATGATTTTTTTTCAGTAATAATCATACTGGTAAAATACTGCTTTCTATGAGACATCTTTCAAAAATTATTCAAATTTTCAACTTCTGTTTGCACTTCACATTATGTATTACATTTTTATATAATGAGAAGAGAAGGGCAAAGCACAGGTTTTTGATAGATAGATAGGAAACTGTTTTCGTTGTGGTAAAAATAGGAATTGGAACACTCATTCTTAATGATTTTTCATATCATGGTCCCTACTTTTAAAACACAAGAGAATA
>JAUBNY010000048.1:6115834-6135007 GCA_032275445.1 Crypturellus soui | reverse complement strand
ACTTGTGTCCCTCTACCCCAGTCTAATCTGCACCTTAAGCACACTGGCCACAAAAGGACCCTCACACTCACTGTGTTACTGTGTGTAGTGTTTGGAGGTAACAATCTCAATTTATTAGAGACGTGTTGCAGACACCTATTACCAGTGCTATGCAAACATCTAATTCTACTTCATTCAGGGTAAATACGCAAACTTTTGCTCTTTTTCCAACTTGGAATCCCCAAAGCCTCAATATTCTCTGCAGAGAGAGTGGCAAAACACTGTAACATTCTGGCCAACTCTCCTGAAAATATTTCAGCTCTAATTCAAAGTATAGAGCTAATTCAGATAAAGCATCTTCCATTTTTATAAGGATGCTTACAGCTAACTATTCTGTTATCTTAATTTTATATTCTCACACCCATTCTCCCAGTTCTCTGAGGACTGAAAAGTTCTCATTAAACTTCATTTTCTGTGACAGTTAAGCCTGATCAGCCTCAATACACTTCTTGAAATAGTTTTGGACATTCATTGTCTATGTCATTCTTCTCCACTTTCTGTTAGTCTGATCTCTCACGACAGCAGTTCTGCAAGTAGACAGCTCTGTAGCCAGGACCCAAGCTACAGGGACTTGTGAAGTGTACACCTTCTGCTAAACATAGAAACAAAATCATCAGATAACAAGAATAATTAAGAGAGGTAGTTAACATTAGCATACAAGTAGGTATCTTGTTTGATAGCTTTAGCTTCCAAATGAACAAGAAGTATTTCCTTGCCTCCATACCGAGATTTATAATCAAAAACTTATGGTTTACCGGAGAAAGGCTGAAAAAACTATTGCAATAACCAAACAGAAAAGGGTACTTTGGGACATCATGACCAAAGAATCCAAGAAAAGACGAAGGCCCTTAAAAAAAAATAATGAAAATGCGTTGCTATGGGTTTAAAAAAAATTCAAGTGCACTGGTAAGAACTTATTCCTTCTGTCCCTTCCTGAGCACCCAGCAAAGACAGTAAGCCTCAGAGCTGCAGAATGGCTATCAATTTTCCCAATGCAATTACATCACTTGAATCCAAGTGAAAGCACAAACTGGTGCAGCTTGACATAAAAGCTAGACTCTGTAGAAGGTAACTTCCAGATTCACATCCTCTAAGGACTGACACAGAACTTACTACATTTTTCTTCTGGTATACAGAGATCAGAGTCTGTTCTATGCAGAATAGTCCCATTTTCACACACACAGTCTTCTCTTAAATAGGAACAGGGCAAATCTTCATAAAACCACTTATTCAAGCATGTCTTGGCTTCACAGGGTTGCACACAAGGCTGGTATTCCTTGCCATCAGGACAACTCAATGCTGCAAGTCATAAAGAGAAACTAGGCGATACTTTCATTCTTTCATCATTTCATTGGATAAACAAGAACAAATACATCCAACAGAAAAAGCATACATTTATATTTTTAACAATATGCTTTAGGTAGGCAATAATTAAATGAGGATTAAAATCCTCACTTCATCCACCACACCTCAACTAAAGCAATACATCTTAAAAACTTGTACCCTGACTGACCAATGTTGTGACATACTTCTAATAATGATAGAAAGCACTACGTTTTTTACTCGTTAGTGAACACTACAGCTGCAGTAGGGTATGAAACATCACCATCAGCTTACAGCAGTAATCAGGTGTCCTCCATTTAATGCAGATATTATGCTTGTTGCACAAAGCCACATATGCAGAAAGTGCATCACACTCATAATTCCAAAAATAAGTACTGTTGATCCACATCTTCTCACAAAACTCCTGTGGCGAAACCTAGGAACGCAATGTAATGGAGAATTAACAAACTGAAGACCTTTCTGTTATGAAAATTAAGCATTAGTTACCAGAAATAACAGAGCTGCAGGGAAAAAAGAAATCATAGTAATCTCCAAAGGAAAAGAATTATCATTTATTTAGAACCTTTATTCTATAAAACTTAAATTGCCTCAGTTTTGTATATTCATTACTAGGCACAAAATACAGTCCTAATGAGATTGCTGTACTATTGGCAATAACGCTTGCAGTTCTGCCAACTTAAAATTTACAGTCTTACACATTGCTGTTGTCTTTCTTCATATAAGCTTACCAAAAAGTGAGAAAGCAAAAACTGGCTTTATTCTGCTTTAAGGTTGTGCAGCAGCCTTGTTCTCCTCGTGTTTTCAGCAAATCTTTAAGTGTATCTTTTCTGACATAAAGTTTGTTAGTCTGATGGTTCTATTACCTATCCTTGCCCTGGGCGTCACATGTGTAAAGCACACAACAAGCTCCATTTGCTCTGGCTCTGTCACCTTCATGTACACGGCGGAAAATTAACTTCATCATGGATAAACCCAGTGCTTGCAAATTTTGATACTATGTCAGATTTTTCTATAAACCAGGAAAAGGCGCGACCTACATTGCACCTGAGGCTATGTGAGTTCTCCTGCAACATATATGAAGCAAGAATTCTGACTATTCAGACTTACTTTGAGTTATTTTAAACAGAAACATTAAAGCAGTTATGAAAGGTATAATGCTACTGATGCTGTTCTCCCTTCTTAATTCCAAATTGCCTACCACTGCTGTTTCCCATTAAGTTTCTGTGGCAGATATCTATTAAACCTTTTTCTCTCTCTTTTTAATTCTTTGTTTTAAAAAGAATTCTCTCAATTTTTTTCTAAGTCAGCAAAACAAGAGAAGATTCGAGAGTTTGAGGAAAGGGGCTCAGCTGCCTATAGTAACTGTAATAATGCCTGCAATAATAAAATATAATAGAAACAGCATTTGCCTATGATGAAAAATACAGAGAAAGGCAAAGCAAACCAAGGGGGAAAAGAGAGAATAATAAAAATTGAACCAGGAATCTAAATACTTCCATCTTTAAGCAAGAAAATGCCACTTCTGTAATTAATCCTTTTTATTTTGGATTAAGGAGGAAAAGTAAGTGGGTCACCAGAGATTTTAGGCATCATTTTTCCTTCTTCTCAAAGTCTCTGTGCAGCACTAGCTACCTCTAGTGGTATTTTGTAGGTCTGAACTCTACCCCCATTACAAGAAGTTTCCAAAAATAGCCGATTTCCTTTAGAAATGTAATAAATTGCCAACATAAGAGTGTTTATGTAAAATCTATTTAATTGACGATTTCATTAGTCTCATTTGGTTAGTTTTTGAGCAGTCTATTTAAGACTGCTTTGAGGTATTGTGATGTGCAGCAGAAGCATTTGTGCTTGATCTCACTCAAGCATTTACTAAACGTAAGTCTTTGGAAGCACATTTGTGTCACAATAATGCTCTTTGAGCTTGGCCTACCACATGCTTTCAAAAATGGCATGCTGGCACAGTGATTCTTTAAGATATGTGTACTTTGCACACAGCATCCCCTGAAGAATTATTAATTATAATGGGCAACATGACAAAAGGATTATATCCACCCATCCAGTTATCAACTCATGAAAATAAGCAAAATGTTAAAAAATGCATCACTTTCTTTTCTTAACAACATACCTTTTATTTAATTTTCACCTGGAATTCCTCTAGTCTTTATACTCACTTTTTTGTGACAAGGGAAGAAAATGCTTCTATTTAACAGTTCCATACAGTACGTGCAGTTATCTTCAGTGCAGTCTCTTACTGGCCTCCTGGTTGCTGCATCAACTGATTTCTCAATTTCCCAACTCTTAATGAACACTTCAATTTCCTCCATATTTGTAATTATGGTCCTGTTTTGTATTTTCAGATCATCATTAGGATCTCCATTGCACACCCCTGAACACAGAGCATCACGTTCAAAGAACAATTACTTCCTTTGGTCCTTGATAAGGTAAGGATAACACTGCACCAAATTTACTTGTGAGATTTAGTCTTCTGAATGCAGCTCTGTGTCTAGACTTTCTACACACACTTTTAACCATCAGCTCAATGACAGCAAAATACGATGATCCTATACTCCAAGTAATAATACTTTTCCCATAATTAATCAGCTTTTAAGAAAATTCATTAAGAAAAATAGGCCACTGAGTGTGGCAAATACACATACATGATACGGTTTCTGCTATCTTTATATTGAACAGCAGTTAACTTCACAGAAAGAAATGTGGACTACTAGACTACAATATTTTGAAATGCAAGCAGAAAACAGTATATAACTACATTTTTTTAGCATTCATTTTTTTAATGGTATTTAGCAGAATTTCACAAGTCCACCTCAAATAGGATGGTAAGCGTGGTTAATGGGAATCTCAGAGAGCTACAAAGACAACAGATCATATGTACAACAGAGATGTGTAACTTTTAAATGAGAAACGTTTAAATATGAATAAAAACTAATTGGCATCATAACCTCACCACAAAGTCCTTCTGTCTTCACTGATGTGTTAGAATGCAGTCCATATTGGATATCTATGATGCCTGTAACATGAGCCCACTTGATGCTAATACCAGCTGGGGTGTTGATGACGTACATTGCACCAGTATCCTGAATACTCAGTCCTTGCTTTGAAAATGGTAATGACTGAATTACAGAATCCACTACTACCTAAACAAATCAAACACATTTTAGGGACAGAAACAGCATTGCAGATATGTATTTTATATTTCTTTACATCTTATAACAAAAAGAGTTTGTACTTTATCTTTACAGCCTCTGCTACAGTAACAGTAGTCATTGTGCTTAAATCATGGAGTTTCCTGTCAGCTGCCACTGGCTATGGCACCTCAGCACATATCTCTTCTGTCTGGGCTATTTGGAAACACAGTCTCAAATATAAATGCCTTTTGCAGCTTCTTTAACATCTCAGAAAACGTTGACACAGCATATTGCATAAATGGCATATAAATGAAGCATGTTATCAGAACTTCTTCAAGTATATCATGAATCACTGTGAAGCTGGACTGCAAAAATAATCTTATTCCTACACTACATTCATTATAAATCTCACCTAACGCAATTTACCACAAAATAGTTCTCCAGCTATCTTTTAAATATAAATATGCTATAGACTGGTGGTATAGACTTACCCTTCTCGCTAAACGGTTAATAAGTAACTTATTTGTAGGTGTTGTTACATTTAATTTCTTAAAACAGAGTCCAGAAGTGCTTGCAGGGGGAATCTTGAAAGAAAAGCGACAAACAAAATTGACTATTATTATTTTTTAATTAAGCGTTGAAGAGTGCTATAGGGTGTTTTTTGTTTCTTTGTTTTGTTTTTCAATTGTGCAATATTAATCTATTTTATAATTAGTAAAAGAAAAAAATGTACTTACTAGCTTTCTTATTGAATTTGCACTCTGGAAGACATTAAAAAGTAGATCAGAAGTGCAATGACAATCAGTAGTATACTTATTTGGCAAGAATAAGTTGACTGTTATTTTTATCTTTGAAAGTTCTTCTATGATCAGCTTGTTAGTAAAACTAATTGACTATGTTCATTTTAAATAATTTTAAAAAATACACATTTTCCAGTTAATGTGGTATACAGTTTTATGAACTATTTTTGGAAACTTGATTTACATACTAAGGATTTAAACTAAGAGGCTTTAGGTAGATCAAACAGAAAGACAACACAATGAGTTACAGAAGCTACCACAAGCTTTAACACTGACTAATCAGCTTTAACACTGACAGTAACCAGTATCATGAGATTCCACAAACCCCCAAAATCCCATTCAGAAAACTAAAGAACCACAAAAACAACTTCTAAAAGTCATCTGCCTGTGTCAGCTGCAATCAGACCCTTAGGCTGCTACCAAGAAACAGCAAAAAGACAATTAAAAAAACCTCACTTTGCTAATGTTATAGTACTCAGGAATTAAATGCTGACATGTACAGTTGCCCATTAATGTATTAGTGGGCCTGGGCAAGACACAGGATGGGAAGGAAAGAAACCTTATAAGGTTCCTGATGAGGAACTTGTTTTAACACAAACCAAAGACAGAAATACAAGGCTTAATACAGGGCTGAATAAAATAAGACTACAGACAAAGGAAAGGAACTGAACCTAGGGACTCGAAGGATGAGACTGACCTCAACTAAATTATCAATCTAAACATCATCTGGACCCTCTCTGTTGGCAATGCAGAGCTAGACAGCTGTAAAGAACAACTCTTCACACTAATCCCAAACTCATTGCAAAATACTGTGACTATTGAAAATATTTTAGTATTTTAACAACACTATAAGTATTTGGGGCCTCAAGATGATTTGCGAGTGAGGAGGCCTGAAGGCAACATGCAGATCCAGAATTTATATGGGATGTTAGAGTTTTATTGGTGGAGGCTTAACAATTACTAATTCTAATGGAGCTGTTTGCTGTCGTCCTCACCATAGATCAAACTGAATCCAACACTTAACAACTAAAGAGGAACCTGCAATTAAAATTCCCTATAATGTAGGATAAATAGCACTTAACGCATTTAACCTGAGACGAAATTTTGATGAAATACACTCGTTGAAAATTAAATAGCTTGCCATTTTTCTGTGAGTACAAACTTGCTCACATGCTACACTCTGGCAAAGTTTCATTCACATCTCTTACACAAAAATTAAAGAAACTGTTATGATTATTGAGACAGTATGCAAATATCTTACTTGATTAGCTGGACATTTTTCAATATGAGCGATAATCATTTCTTCTGGTAGCTTGACTAAAATGTAGGAAGCCACATTACAGAGGGCTATGTTGTTGCCATCAAACGTAATAACACTCAGTTCAGATAGTACAGAACATTGACCTAAAAAAGAACTGTTATTTAATGAAGTTACCACAAAACAGAATACTGTACATTTCTAAAAATAAATAAACAAACAAAACCCATCTAGCAATATTGCTTTTGTACAAGATACCTCTATATAAATAAAATTCTCCAACTGCTTGTTGGAATTCCCGTGCTGACACAACAGTGAGCCATAAGGAGAAGTGTCTTGTGTCATTCAGTGACAATGTCTTAGCCAACTACAATGTGCACAGGGTAGGGGAGAAAGTTTGAACTGGTGAAGTTTCAACCAGTCAACATTTTACAGACAAGGTCAACGAATCTACACACTGTCAGATGAAATATATGCCTTGTAACATACATCTTGCCTGACATGCTAAAAAATTTGCCTGTTCTATCTTGATGCAAGTAAGAAATGTGATGTGGATGACAGCCATGCTGCACAATTTTTAATATGACTTTTCTGTGGCTTTTTGATTCGCTTAGCAGACAGCCTGTTCCCAATCTCTACAGTTTCAAAATATAAGTAAAAACACCAGATCTAACTGAAATTTTGGGGTTATGTCTTTTGAAAAGACCAATATTTAATTTTTTCTTCTCTAGTGTAAACAAAATTTGGATAATTCATTTTCTATTGATAAAAATTCTGAAAAGTTTCAGCTGGGAAATTATGATAGATTTCATTTCATAGATAGATTCATTCAGAATAATATATTTTGACACTCATGAGTACCATGTTAATTCAAAAAGACCAGAACATTCACTATATTTCATTCTGTTTTGCTGATGAGACCCAGAACAGCTTCTTTAAATTAATTTTGGTATTAAACCTCATCTTCCCACTGTAGCAAACATTCAGTTTACTAATTGAAAAATACTTACAGGGACATTCCCATTCGGGGCAACAGCTATCAGCGTTAACTTGGAATGGCATTCCTCGAAAACCACAGTCTGGCTTCTGCGCATCTCTACGGCAGTTCTTCGAAAGGTTGTATAGCATCCAACCCATATTAACACACAGATACTGGCTACATTTGTCAATAGGTTCAAGGTATCTAGGCTGTCGTGTGAGAGGGAAAAACAAAACAGCAAAAAAAACACAACTTGGTGTTTGCATTCAGAGCAGTGACAAAGTCCTAGTCCTACAATCTCATTGCCCTGAGACAGAATGTGTCACTCCTGATGTGCTTATCGTTGGGTATGGTAGCTGGACCAAAATACTCTTTTGCCAAGCACCTTTAGATTTAGCCTACATGTGCACATACATATGCTCTTGCTTTTGAACACCAGAAGATGCATAGGATGTTAGCAACTTAATCATACCCTTCAGGTTTATCACAGGCAACTTGGTGCTCTAGACAGTTAACTCCCAGTTAACTCATGAAATACTGTTAATTTAATATTCTGCTGAATATTTGTTCAATATTCTGCAGGCTACTAGGAAGAGGAAAAATGCCCCCAAATAACCAAAAAATCAAACAGAACAAAGTAGCACTTTACATATAAAAAGAAAAAATGGCATTAAAATAAACTGTGTTAAGATAAGTGAAGTCTAAAGATAATGCACCCAGTCAATCCTTCAGACCAACACGTGCAGAAGATTTAGGAGGAGAGGCAAAAATGTTTTAAAAATTAGATTCAGAGTGTTTAACTTTACTAAACAAGCTTAAATATGTTGTAGGGCATAAATATGTATGTAAATAAATATGTATATAAATATGTATGTAAATATGTATTTGAATGAGTTATTTTGTAGAGAATTGCTTATTTGTAGTTGTTATAGGTGACTGCTTTGCGGCCCCATCTACTTACGCAAAGCTTTCCTGATTCACCTGCTTTGGAGGAATACTCTAAAAAAGGACTCAAAGCATTTTAAGGAAAAGCCATCACGCATTTAAAACATGTTAAACCTTATCACAAAGATATTAAAAAAAAAGACTAGGTGAGATGATGTATGATTATGTATAAATATGCCAGCAATTAATTTCCAAAGTCACCAGGTTATGGCTATTTCTGAACATAAAAATACGTTAACTATTTGTTATATGTTATATACTATCTAGAATCAGTACACAGCTTTAATGGCCAATTTTTCCAGAGCAATATATCCAAATTGCAGCATATACCATAGTGGTATGGATCCAAAAATGGATCCAACAGTCCTCTAAGAGCAATTACTTTAAAATAGAAACATAAAAACAAAATCAGAAGATATTTTATTATACTTTAAATCTCAGATCTATCAGGCATAGCATCAAAGAATGGATTGAAAAGCAATATATAAATGTATATGTATGTATATTAACACATAGAAGTGAATAATACTCATCATACCACACATTCAGAAGATGTAAGCACCACTGCACCCAAGGAAGCTTGGTCAGCTTTAACCGTGATTGCTTCTGTGCTCGCCAGAGAAGTCTGTCCTTGCTCTGAAGAGGAAGGCAGAGCCATTTCACCACTAGAATGAGATAAATTGGTTACAGTTCCATTCTGCAACTCTGTGGACTCTGTTAAATTAAAATAAGGTATAACCGTTTTCTGTGTGAGGATTTTAAACCAATCTGATGTTACATCTGGGACTTCAGAGACAGAGAAAGACTTTACTGAAGTTGTGTCACTTTTAGTTAAAAAAGGTGAACTCTCATCTGCAAATGCTGTTAAATAAGGAGCAGAAGATTTCTCAGTAGTGGTCGACTTTGTCTTGGTGACATTCCTTTGCATGTTTGAAGTTTGAATGCTTTCTAAGCTATCTGCAGTTTTTTCAATTGGGGTTGCATATTTAAACTCTGAAGGTGTAGACGAGATACTCTTCATCTGTGAAAATGGACTTACAGTACCAGCTGTTTTCATGATTGTCATTTTTAGAGTTTCTTTAGTGCTTTGTGAAACTTGAGATGGTGCTGATGTAATTAAAAATTTGTGTGACACATACATAGGTATTTCTGTAGTAGCAGGAACTAAGGCCAGATCAGCTACAGGCAAATCTGCGGGTTTTGTTGTAATCCTAGTGCCAGAAGTAACTAATACAGTGGCTGAAGTTGTTGCTTCTGCAAAAATATAATCTGTTTTTAGGGATGTAGCATTCATAGTTATGTTCATGCTCAGTGGTGTGGTGGACTGAGTGATGCTTCCAGATGATATGAGTGACTTTTTTCCATCTTCTGCTGATGCACTTACTGAAGAACTCTGCTTTCCTAGAGAAACAGTAGAGAGATGAGTGGTCTTAGGAGAGGCCCTACAGAGCTGGCTTTCTAAAGTAACTTTGGATGCCTTGGGCATTAGTAAATAGGTCATTTTAGTGGCTGTTTTTAGTGATGCTGAAATGCTAATAGAGAGGCTCCTGTTTGAAGTGAATGTGGAAAAATCTATAGAAGAAATCTATAATTGGACTTTTTGAGGTTCTCTGTATACCAAGAGGTGAAAGTCATATTTGGATAACAGTTTAGGTTAATGAAGATGTCTTACAAAGCAAGGGAAACAATGAAGAACTTCCTGTAGCATGGGATGCTACAGAAGATGACATTGGTGTGATAGTTTTCATTTCTGCATGTACACTGTTCAGATATATTGTAATTTTTGAAGTGGTTATTAATGAAGCATTTAGAGATAATAAAATATCCTAAGAGGGACGACTATAGAACTGATGGATTTATTTGACTTTTTAGAAGCGGAGGACACTGAAAATGAGTCACTGTGCACTGCAAATGTTTTTTCTTTTGCGGCTGATGGACATATCAAAGATTTCAGGATTGACTGTAAGAAGTACTGAAACGGTGTAAGCTTCTTTATAAAGATTTATTCGAGATTACAGGGACAATTCCCATAGATTTGGGTTTCAGGGAGGTAATCAGAAAAGATACTGGTATAGATACTGTGTGCATTAAAGAAATGTTTACAGGAATTTGAGAGCAACTTGGAAGACAAAAATGGCTTTGGAGAAAAAATAGATGAAGAATTAATATTTAATGATACCAGATAAATTTTAGACAAAGCCTTTGTTGTTTCCAAAAATGAAGATGTGATTGATTGAAGAGAACTTGTCTCAAGCTAGTAAACCTGTAAGTACTTGGTAGTTGAGGAGCAGTTGAATTCAGTGCAGAAATGGATTCTGGATGAACTACAGGCTGACCAATGCTGGAACTGCTTCTTACAGACAAAAGAGATATAGAAGTAGACGTATTTTGTGTAAACGGTAAACCTGGAAGAAATGTGAATCTTGTGAAAGTTGCTGTGCCAGATAGTAAAGAAGACAAAGATCCTTCACAGGATAATGCTAATTCCTTAGAATGATTTTCTTAAAGAATCCTACTACTCCCTGGAGGCAGCTCAGAAGTCATAATAGATGGTTTGGAGGTTAAATCTGCTAAAAGTTGTGGTAGGGGGAGCAGTTCCTACCTCAGCCATGGATGATTCAAGTGGAAATGGTACTACCACTAGGGAAGTGGACATTACCAGCGCAGAACATGTTGGAACAGGACTGGCACTGAGCGGGATACAAGCATGTGTTGTTGGAGTTGCTACTATAATGGGTAAAGTTACAGATACAGTAGAACTGACAGTATGGGATGTGACTAGAGATGCTTGAAGAGCAGTTGGAAAATCTGTTGAAGAGGTAAGTTTGGAAAGGACAGAAGGGCTTGCTGTGCTGTGAGGTACATCAGAAGGCTCCACTGTACTTGGTAATGTGAATGTTGAGTAGGTGGCATCATTAGATGATTCCAGTGAAAAAAAGTCTGTAATGGACTGCGCTGACATATTCACTCCCCTTGGAGTTACATCTGTCTTCAAGGTTATTTTGGCAGGAGTTGGCTCAATCCCCACGGAAACAAATACAGGAGGTGTCTGAGGAAATCTCTCCAAGGCAGCAACAGTGTGAGAGGAAAATTTTGTTCCAGCTGCGGATTCCGTAGGTTTCACAGGTATGCCTAAAAGGAAAACCCATGTTTCACTCATTTTCTTGGATAACGGTACAGCAAAATAGCAGTGTTTATCTATATTCAGGTCTCATTTATATTAACAGATTAGAGGGTAATTTTGCTAAAAACCTAACTTGTCAACGACTGCAAAGAAAATGAATATGGGTTCCCAGTTGCTTGATGGCTTTAGGAAACTCAACTCACTACCAAGAATTTTTCTAATTTTCTCTGCCAGTGGAGTAGCTATTACTGAAAACCTTGATTTTGCAGAGCAGTTTTGAAGCAACAGGAAGTTCTATGTAAAATTCTGTAAACATGAAAATTCTGTAAAAGATTTGGAATAAGTAGACTAAACAATGCGTTAGCTTCTTTGGTATCTTTGGGAGATAATACATTATATAAGAAATCTAGGTACTGACAGTCATAATGTGATTACTTCAAAATTATAAAATAAAAAGGACCTTACAAAACAATGATAATTATCATGGTAAAAGAATAAAGTAACTACAGAATAAGTGAATAACATGGTATCTTCACACATCAGAATTATGAAATAGATGCACTGGATTTGATAGTGGTGGTTCAGCAGCGGAAAAGCCTGAACTCTTCACTGCAGCAGCATTTTTTTCCGCTTGCTATCCCTCTCATATATATCTTACACAGAAGCAGCTATATAACCAAATCACAGCTGTGGCTAACACCATGACAGAAGGCTGAGTTTTACACAGTATTTTAGGAATGAAGAAATTCAGCTTTAAGTATGACTTGCTTGGCTGTACAATTTTGGATGAATGGGAATGCAATGTATGTCCCAGGGAGGCATTCTTCAACAGAAGAATGTTCTGCTAAAACATTTAATAGCAATAGCGAAGTACATTTGATTGAACACTGTAATGAGATCTGTAGAGAGATTTGTAACACTAGACCAAAATAATAAAACATACTTACAGTCTTCTGGATAAACACATTTAAGCGTGACCTCGTCAAGGATCATGTTTTTGGGACAGTATGGCAAGCATCCTTCAACCCTTTAAAATATTACATAGTTACATCTAAAGCAGAAGTGGCACAGTAGAAATATAAATTATTTTTAAACTAGTGCAGTTTGGCAAAATGAGGCATTTCAGTGTGTTTCTGTCACAGTTCAGAGAAATCTGTAATGTAATGAAGAACACACAGTATTTTGAGGCATAATAAGGTCAATAAGACACTGAACAGCTTAACTTTGTTTCTAAATCATAAATCATCCATTCTTTATACATAATAGTTTTGGAACATTCTGCTTCTGACAACCCTGTGGGAGTTCAGATGTCTAAGCAAAAATGTTTCCAATGAGACAATGAACTTCAAGAGCACTGCTCAGATACATACATCTGAGATGACAAGGTGTTTATATTGATTTTATAGTAAGTTTCTAAGCGTTATGTACCACCACAGGGCAGGAAAATGCAAACAAGTCCATCTCTTCCTGCCATTTATGTATTTTTAATGAGAAAAAAATCATTAAATTAACAATCAGTGTACCTACCTAGACAAAAAATTATAGAAGATAATATAGGAAAAAATGTTTTAGGAATGTATCTAATCTGGAACAGATTGTGCATAAGGAAGAATGCTGAAATGAAAGTATTTTTTCCATCAGATTTTGTGCCTTGAATTTTAGACAATTTTTCTTTTGGTTGTTTTATAAATATTGTGGGTTTTTAGATGTCAGAGGAGCTCCTTGCAGACTAGCAATTTTATGACTGCTAATAACTAACAAAATAATACTCACAATGTGAGTATTACATCACACCTACCTACATCTCTAGCGATAAAATTGTATTTTTTTACAGGAGATGGTGTAGTTCACCCTTACTATTCCTTCAAGTTTTGATATGTCTCTTAAATATCAGAAAGATTAAGTCTGATATAGCAACATGGTTTTCTGGTGTGAATGAACATACCACAAATTTTCATTAAATAGGTGTCCAGATAGCACTACTGAAAGTTAATCAGCTAGACTAAAAAGAAACTCCCTTTTTTTCTCTACTTGTGTCTAAGGATTGCACATAAACAGCAATAAATATCAGGGGGAAACAGGACACTTGTTACAGTTGCACATGACTTGTGAGACTTGTTTAATTCTTTTTGTAATGCTATTGAAATCTGGATGAGTAAAAATTAATGAATGCCACAGCAGCAGACAGTCTCAGAAAACATATGGTACACATATGACATAAAACAATACTGAATACTAGCAATACTGAATTTAATCTGACTTACGGAGGAAGAAATTTACATGCTATTCCTTCAGGATCACTACATGTTTTAAAACAAGGATTAGCACAAGGTTCGTATCTCCATTCACAAATCCTTCGGTAAGGCACAGATGCACTGAGTTCTAAGAAATAAGCAAAAAGTATCATTTATGCGCTGTGTAGTCAATAAACTATACATTTACAGTCTTTTCTACAATGTACATTGGGATGTGAAGAAAAATGAAATGAAAAATGAAAAATAAAACAGTGTACTGAAATCCTCAAAAACTTCCAGAGAGATGAGATTTTGTTCATTTGAATACAGATTTCAAATTCAACCCAGTTAAAATATCCTGAAGTGTCAAAGGTAGAAACGGCCACTCATTTTTCACAAATTGTTTAAAAAAATTAAAAATAATTAAACATAGTACATGCACTATTGGTTTCAGGAGCAACAAAATTACATCATTCATTTACTAGAATGGGTAATCTGTTGCTCAAAAACAGGACATTAATATGCATATCTTTGTGACATTGTACATTCATTTTGAAGGAATTAATGACAAAAATGTAGTCCAAAGATGAAGTGATTTTCAAATCAGGAAAAAACTGGAAATAACATCTGAAGGTGGGATGAAAGAGAAGGACAGAATAGTAATGAAAAATAGGAGAAAATGTATTTGTTCTTGTTGATGAAAGCAAATCCATCTGAAGATTGCCTATGAATAGACACATTTTACTTATTGCTGGGGATTATGCAAAACTTGCCTTCAATACTAAAGCTGCTTGAACGCTTGAATTCTTCCGAACCATCATACTTTGCCACTTTAACACCAGATGAAGTGAGAGTGATGAAAAAGCCTTTTTTACTGTGCATTTCAAAGGCACTGAAGGCCGGTCTCCAGAGGCCTTGGTGGTGGAAGAAGGAGGCTTGTCTCCGAAAGGCGGCGCTTGCTTGCCACTGCTCCAGCCCGGTGCTCTCATCCTCGTACACGTACAGAAAGTAGTTGGGTCTTTCAGCAGATTCAAGGGAAACGAGAGAGAGAGCTGCCGCGAACAAAATATAAGGCTGTCATCAGTAACTTTTCACAGAAAAAAAAAAGACTAAAAGCAAGACTACAAACTGCACGCTGGCTGTTAATCGGCTCCTTTTAAACAACTGCTTTAAAAAAAAAAATCCATTTCTACATAGTATATTACAATTAAAATTGCTCTGAAGGAAGATCCCAATAACATAGTCCCCTCCAAAGCAGCAATCAGTTAAACTAAACCAACATTCATACAATCAGCCTTCAATATAATTCATAAGCAGCCTCCAATTTTGACATTCTCAAATTATGACAGTTTCCTCTCAAATTCAGAAAAAAAAAGTCACTGTGCCAACATTATGTTAATTAATAAAACCACACACATTTTGTAAGAACAATCTTGACTTGACTTAGAGGTCAGTGAAGTCATACATACAGCTATTTCCAGGAATACTATAAGAAAACCTGCTCCTATACACTAAATATTTATGTTTACTGTATCCTTGCCTAGAATTTGAAAGTGAAAAAATATTCTGAAAAATCCTATATTTAAAAAAAGGCGGAAATTAGATTTGTCTGTCAATTAGAGTTTAACTCAAAGATATATACTATCATCTCATCCTGTACAGATATGAAAATACTTCTGATCTGCCTAGTTATAATACATTTTTTTTACATTACTTGCACGTTAGAAAATCTCAAAAAATTCACAAAACTTCATTTTTTTTATCTTATACACTTTACTTTCCACTTTTTAAATAATATCTAAAAACTTAATTCATGCACTGGAAAATAGTCAGCTGCTTCTGAATATAGTTCCAAACTTTTACAGTCCTTCAAGGTATTGATTTTTTCAACAAATTACACAACAGAACACCGTCTACTGAAAGCAGCGGAAAAGTCTTTATTGACTTCAGGGGCACAATCCAAACATGCAAAGAAACACAGAAGGAAAACTACTTAAACATATTTGGCTTTGGTTGTATACTTTGGGTATGTCTCAGATAAGTGAAAAACTGAGCTCAGAAATACCTGTTAACTACAGCAAACTTCTTTTCTCTGCATTGTCTCTAGATGCTGCACAACAATCACATAGAAGACAGGCTGGAGTTCTAAGCTGAACATTTTATAATGTACCAAAACTCCTCCAAAATAAATGATAGAGCAGAAAAGTCTCTACTGGAGACAATTATATTCCTGCATTCATCTCTAGCTACATATGCAAGTTTTCCTATATCCAGTTATACAGTCTAATTACATTTTTTCTCACAAAGGAATTCTGTTCAACTTGCAATTTGTAACATTTCTAAAATAATCTTTTAAAAGTACTAAAACTGACAGCTAGATTTCTTATTTTTTTTTCAAAAAAGTCATAATTCCTCCTCAAAACTAGAACACTCATTTCCCACTTGTGGTTAAGATGCTTGAAAAAAATGATTCATACAGTTTGAAAAAAAATGAATTGCCCTTAAAAATGTTGAGAACACTTACACAGATCTTTATCTTTGAAAAGTCCTGGAGTTATCATGAAGCTAAAAAATACATCTCCATATGCTCCAGTTCTAGGCAAGGGAAATATCCTTCTGCTGGATATGTTAGCTCCTATAATTGTATCATTCTGTCCATAACTTGCCAAAATATATGGTCCTTCACCAAGCCCTAAGAGAAGAAAAGTCAAATGTAAAAAAAAATCATATTTGCATAGCATACAAAACCTAAGTCTTAGTCAACAGCATATACTGCTTTAAATATTTCATCATACCTCAAATCAATTAAATTTTGAACTACAGCTCAATACCTCAAGGAATTATGCTGGAATATGCCTGTGCCTACCTGTTTAATATACTCCCTTATTCTTTATTTGATGTCCAGAATGCAATTAATCAAAGACAGCATGAAAGAGTGAGGATACTTATCTTCAATTAAGGCCATGTAAGAGAAAGTAGTGCTGCTTCTTTATGGTATCTGGTCTTTTACATGTTCTTAGTTCTTTACACCGGAAGATGAACTGAAAAACTAATATTATTGTGCACAAATAGGCACTGAAGCTATAGCTTTCACACTATAAGGTTGTGATTCAACTTTTGACAGCAATAACACAAGCATTTGCCTTGTTCATCCTCTCGCGCAAACCACTTGCTTCTTTCTTACTGTCCCACTTAGCCATCCCAAGAGATCCAGCTGAATATTAACCAACTACATTTTCCAGTCTGGTTCACAACACAGTCATCCAAAAAAAAATGCAAATATGAGTGGCAACTGCTTCCACTTGTAGCACTGCCAAAATGTTTGCCAAACTACGCCCGCTCTTCCCACAGCAATAGTAAGACCATTCAGTATAATGAGGCCATTGACTTCCACCCATTAAAAGTACAAGTCAAAACAGAGCTAGAAAAATGAATTCAATTCGATTCTTAATGGAAAATGAATTCAATTCGATTCTTAATGGAACCAGAGCAATCTCTTTTGCATATGCTCAATTTCAGAAAGAGGAACAAAAAGAAGTCAAACCTAGAAGATTCTGTGTGAGAAATCTTCATAAAGTTTGAAAGTTTTCTATTTTTGCTAAAAATAACACCACACCAAATTAATTATTAATTCAGTCATTAAAGATTAAATATATTTTCAGTGTTAGTTTTCGAAGAAAAATGCTCCACAGCTTCACCATACCAAAACCAGGTAGTTCAATGAAGTGGAAAATAAAATGGCAACAGCCACATAAAAAAGGTGCAAGATGAACATTAATCTGTCAGTATATTTGAATTCCTTACTAATGTAGCACTGTCTCTTTATATTTACACACGAAAAACCTCATGCAATACATGAGGCATATGAATATGGCACAGAGTATTTTTAGATATCCATCTAAAATATCCATGTATCCATGCTGTTCAACAGCAAGAATGAAGTCACTTCTGAGGAATTGATTTTTTCATTTACACACAAAATGATATATGTGACAAGATGTTTTGAATCACCTTGAGCCATTCTTTTTCCTTTAAATGGTCCATGAAACTGTCTCAGAATCATTGAATTAGAACAAAATTCAGAAAGTTAACAATAGGACCGGCAGTAGTGTCCCCAGTCATCAACTAAATCTAAGCTATATCATCCTCCTTCCTCCTGTTTGTTTCGACATCCTGCATCAGCAATACCCTGATCTCATTTACTTTATATTGTTGTACTACACCAGCAAACACCCACAAGTCAATTTCTGTATGAGGGCAGTGGTAAAAAGTATTTTTGCCCTATGGAATTCAAGATTACATAGGCTGTGTCCATGTATGCACTTCCTTCCAGTGAAGTTTTACTGTCTCTGAATAGGCAGAAGACCTTTTTGTGGATCAGAGATCAGGTTATAAAAAAATCAGTGTAAGAGCATAATGATATTAAATGGGCAAGGAAAACTTGCCAAATGACATACAATACTCTGGTCTCATGCAAGTCATCACTTCTTTCTAATGGGCTTGAATGTTCAGTGAACTCAGGGCCCTGTGACTGTGTAATCCTACCCTGGGGAATAGGGAGCAATGAGGCAATCTCCAACACTGCTAGCAGCTAACAGAAAGCCTTCTCAGTATAATCCATGAGGCATTTTATTTTTGGAGTGGAAGGCATCGTGTTTCATGGGAGATGCCAGATGTGTGGCTTTGCTTACAGCTAGGATGCTTGTTTCCATGCAACCACTGTCCCTGCACGCACAGCAGAAAGAACCAGGGGACCTGCTTTGCCAACATACCCAGAACAGGAACACTGAAAAACCATCCTGACCCATTGCAGAGAGAAATTAGCAAACCATATATTCTTCCAAGGTTAGTTAGAGTGAACCAATTTAAGAGAAGTGCCTACTGCGATTTTTTTTAATTATTTTTCCTCCTTTTTTAAAAAATGGAGTAAAAAATAACTTTGAGAAAGAGAAAACACAAAATAGCATATTGTAGAAAAAGAGAATGTATATCAAAGATCTCTTCCATTCTCTAGAGGAACCAGTGTCCAAACAACTAGCATACAGTGCATCAGATGATACGCTACAAAATATGGATGCTAAGTGCAACAAGCTATATAAAAATGAGGATGAATCAGACATACATACCTTGATTGTAATATTCACAGTCATAAGCTAAAGGAAATAGAAAATATGCATATTATCATTAAAAACTAGCAGCAAAATTCATGTGTGCCAGTACACTGAGACCCTAAAAAGGTAAAAAATATATATAACATAACATAACATAACATAACATAACATAACATAACATAACATAACATAA
>JAUBNY010000048.1:6086716-6115734 GCA_032275445.1 Crypturellus soui | reverse complement strand
GAAGGGAAGGGAAAGGAAGGGAAGGGAAGGGAAGGGAAGGGAAGGGAAGGGAAGGAAACTTAACATAGCATGAGTTTGGAGTTTTGATAAAGTTTCTAAAATAAGGAAGAATTTGTGAACTGAAAGGTGGGGAACCACTCAACAGAATTTTAGAGACTCCAGTCCCTTTCTCCAGTGCTACATTGGGGTATTCAGTAATTCTTCAGGTTCCAGGCAAAAGGAACTGGCCGTTTTACCTCACCTCTGATGCTCACATCCTTGTGGCTTTGGGTCAGCAGCCAAAACTGCAGGGAGGGTGCCTTACAGAAAAACTTTATACAGTACTGAGCTAGCTTTAAGAGGCACTTCTAATGTGGTAGTTGTTTTGATCTCCAAGACTAATCCCAGATGCTTTTATAGGGAATTAAGATAGGCTGGAACACAGGCACCTCATGCCCACTCTGATGGAAATAGACTATAGAGTGTGGCACTTTTTCTGGATTTCCCTCTTTTCCCACATGGTCAAGGTGAGCAGTTATCAGAGAGACATAAATAAATGTCTACTTTCCAGTACAAATGCTACTGTCTGCCATTGGGAAGCACAGATGTCACTGTGGTCCCAGAGATCCCATTCCTCCATTCACCTAGAGCATGGTACTGCCTCCAGCTAGATGTCTTCTCACTCATGTCTGCATGTATGTGGGATGCAGCCCAGTCAGGTGATGATGTTCTTGGACCTCTGGATTAGCTGAGGATGAAGAATTACTTATTCATCATTAAAAACTCATAACCTGAAACAATAATGAAGCATTTTCTATAATTTGGTTTATGACTGCAGGCCAGCTCAGCATCAGCATCTGTTTTTCATAATGTTTCTGGGTTTAGTTTTATTTTATTCTAACTAGAAGGACAACTGGGCAGAGGAGGGAACAGAACTGAGCAATGGGCTCTATATGAATTGCACTCTCAGGTACCATATTGTTATCCCACACTAGATTTTGTGGCTACCCAAAGCTGTAACAAAATGATGTCATAGTTTTCAATTTGCGATCTTCTACAGTCATTCCTGCTAAAGTGCCATCCTCTGTAGAGATTTCCCAGACATAGACTGCTGGAGAGTTCATATACTCCTTTGTTTTCCTCTGTAACCAGACACCTCAGCAATAAATCCATAAACCACAAGGACAACAGTTTCCAAGCCATGGCACCCGTCAGGTGCTTCTGAGGGAGCCAAAATAAGAGGGCAGCTCTCCTGTGCTCTCCTATGACCTAAGAAGGCCACAAAAACAGTCTGTAAAAAAGAAATCCTGCACTTGATAAGCACATATGGAAAATACTCTGAATTACAGAAAATCATTTTCTCGTATATTTCAAGGATTTTAAGACCATTACTCCTTCACCTTATTGGTGCTGGAATGTATGGCATCGTGGATCCTATGCCATCGAGTAACTTCACTCACTTTATTCATAGAGATTATCTACATGCAATCTCCAAACGCTTACATGGACATTAAAAGTTATCTTCCCCTAAAGCCCCATGACCAATTGGATTAATCTGCAGATTTTGCCGTTGGCAGTTCATTACCAACTGCATTTGGCTCAGTTTGAGACCTATCTCAGCGAGAGCTTGATTTTACTTCAGATCTGTCCCCTTCAGTGCTAGTGAGGTTATCAATTTTTGAAACTGCTCTAAGTCGCAGAGACATGCCTTAAAGGAAGGCATAAACACAGTATTATATCACATAGCTAAAATGGTATTGAACAAAAGAAGTTCAGAGTTGAAAACTATATTCTGTCCTTACAGTCTTGCTGTATCTGAAACAACATTTTAAATCACTTAGAATTCTCTCTCGCACTCAAAAGAGCCACCATGTTTTCTCACTGCCTCAATATGTGGCTGTACATCATACTGCTCAAATTCACTTTTCCTTGTTTGCTTTGGAAACTCCTTGGCAGGAATTTGTCTCCAACTGTACATGGCATCTGGATCTTGTGCTGTGATTCAGTGTGTTCGTCTCACATATACTGGATGAAAAGGGTAGTTCAGTCAGTCAGGTAATTTCTTCTTCATCTGAATACCAGTTTTCTGCTTGTTCAAAACATAGCCCAAAAAGATGCACCTTAGATTTTTATGAGGATCCTAAAGGGGGAGGCTGTCACCCTCAAATTCCTATCACACTCCAGAATAAACAACTTAATGCAAAACACTCAAATCAGATGACATGCAGCAGCTGCACTTTTTTAGGCTGTATTGATATATATATTTTTTTATTTAATTTTTGGTAACTGAATCAAATGGCAGAGAAAACTGCCAGGAATGTAGAAAATATGTTCCTTGAATATCTTACCCTTTCATTTTTCAGACTGGTTTTCAACAGGTACAAGACTTTTTTAATCACACTGTGTCTGTTTAGTCCTGCCTATCCCATCTCCAAACCCCTACAATCAAATGTGATGCAAGAATTGAAAGCAGTGATATGAAGTTCCTGTTACCTTTATGAGTTTAGGATACCATATAAAGAGAAAGATCATTTAAAACACACCTAGCAACTGGGGCAAGGGAGCAGTAACATTAGCTCAGGCCATTAATCACCAGAAATCTCACATGATAGAAAGAAATTATTAACAGCCCAATTCAGAATAAAACATGAAATCAGAGCCTATACTTTATTAGACATCTGAGTATCTAGCCATGAGACAAATCCATAGGTGAACCAGGCTTCATTACTTGTTCTGCTGCTAGAACTGCTCGTTTTAAAGCAAGCGTTAAGAAAAGCCCTCATCCCCTTCATTAGCATGACTCCTTTGACCTCGCTGGCTTCCAGCATCCGCATCTATCCTTCACTCTTTAAGGCTCATTTCTTTACTTGATTCCACCTGATAATGGTTACTGATGCCAGTCGATAATGGTTAGGCGGGTAGCAAACTAGATAAGGCTCATTTCTTTCCCCAGTGCTTGCAGCTTAATGAGTGGCAAACGAGACAAAAGATATACAATAATCTATATTCACAGATTGTGAAGTCAGCTCCTGCGGAAAAAAAAAAAATGGTGTTAAGAAGAAGAAAAAAGTGTTATGGAATTATTAAGGGTAGCTGGAGCCTTTCCCCTATTTATTTCTTTTGCAAGATTTTTATAAAACATTTTTTGTGGGCAAAAAAATGAAGTGTTCATGAAAACACATCCTTTTATGTTTAACTTTTTTGCACACATTTTTAATTATTTCTGAGTAAGGTACCTCATATTCAGCTAAGAGTTGTCTTAATCACCTTGCTCTGTTCTCATGCACATTCTTCAGCTGCTTTTTTTTTTTTTTTTTTTTTTTGCTAGGTATTTACATCTCCACTTCAAACCAGTGCATTTAGCATTTAGGTCCTGCTCTTAACTCATGGAGAGCTCTGGTGCCACAGCTGAGCACCCACCTCCACGTTTACTTTCAGGACTGCACCTTGCTCACTGGCTCTCAAGGACTGACCTACGTTAGCAGTGTAGTTCAGATCAGAAGGATGTTTTTAAGAAAACCGCCTGGCTATCCCCACCAGCCATACTTTTCTTCACATTACTGTGTGGTTCCAAAACACAAAAAGTGGACTGGGTTCCCATTTAAAACCGCCTTTCCACCTACTGCAGACTACTATAACCTCTAAAGAGTGTTCAGAGAACTAGAACTGGTCCAAAGGAAAAAATCCTAGAAATGTTTGCTGCATCAAACTTTTATTCTGCAGATCTGTCTTTCAATCTTAAAAGTATAGCCTAGCTCTGTCACAGTAGAAACGATCATCTGAATTTTAATCCTACCTCTTTCAATGACAGTGGCACCATTGGACACGAGGGGAGAAATTGCCCCAGAATCTCCATGGAGCATTTCTGTAACTTCAATGCATCCATGTTTATAAGTGATATAAATGCACCTTCAGCCTTTTTTCTCTGTTCATTTGACTTATTTGCCATATGTAAGGGTGAGTTTGCTCTTGCCTGAGCCTATTTTATGGCTAAGTTGCTTTCCAAGTCTAAGTTCATTAGTAACAGTTTGAGATCAATCCAGTTGAATGGGATCCACTCAAGATGGGAGGGTTAAAGCTGCATTGCCTCTGGGGAAAAAAATGCAAAAAAAAAAAAAAATAAACAGAGGAAGATCTCAAAACTAAGGTAGCTCTGCTGTTTGGGAATGTAAAAATTGCCCCTCTATTGTATATATCAAATTGACTCGCTGCATAAAAAGATAAAAAGGAGGGCTGAGTTCTTTTATTTGGTTAATCTTGATGCAACTTGGATGATTACACATGGGGTACGTTACACAGAGATAATTAAAAATGGACTGTTAGAGTGTCAAGCTACAATACAGATGTAATAGTTTTCTATTACACTTGTGATAAATTCAGATCTAAATTATCTTGACATCACTATTATTGATTCTGACACTCATTAGACTACAGTGATACATAAGTGAGCAGAAACAATGTTAGTAATCTCTCTGAGTAGGTTTTGTTTTGTTTTTCATTTTTAGTGCTGTGATATTTCTATGCAATTAAATTAATGAAGTTACAAGGATGAAGACAAAATATAAAGAGACATCTACACTTTTAAGTGCTGCTGCACAAAAAACCCCAACAAACTGCTAAAAGCACTTACTGTAGCTCTATATCTGAGGTTCATCCTGTTTTTAGCTGGAACTGGAGTCTGTAAATAATAATTCAGCAAATCAAATTAATGACATTGAAAGGAATTACAGAGGCATCTGGGTTACACATTTATCTAACCATATATGAGTTCCCTTAAAATGGCACTTGATGTTTTTGCAAATTGAATTAGACACAATCTCGTAGTGTACATTAGCAGAAATTAAATACTGAACTAGTTCCAGAAAACCAACATCTCCAGCATGCCCTCAAAAACATTTTATTGATGAGCATAAAACAGTTTAGATAGGCTCAACAACAGTCTGTGCATTTTTATTGCGAAGAGTGAACTTTACATGGGAAATAAATCACAGCTACAACAAACACGAGTGCCTCTGACCTTGCACACCCGCCGTCCCCAGGGACCCACGCAGTTAGTCCTGGCTTGCCACTGAGTTTCACATAACCTAAAGGCCATAGAGGGAGGACTGCTTCAGTCGGAACAGCGTAACACTATCCTGTGGAGCTGTGGAGAAAGCTTGGAGGCAGAAACACTGGCCACGGGTTGATCTCCCTCCAGCGGTGCCTCCTCACTGATGGGAACGTGGGATGTTTGGCACAGAGCTGCTGTAATCAGCTTGCACCCATTTAGAGAGGGCTTTTTAGCTTTAAAACCATCTTTATAACTCCTTAATGAGTACTGTCCAAGGAGCACAAAAAGAACCGGGCTTTCCTTCCATTCTGTAACTTGCTTTTACGCTCGTTATCTCCACGTTCTGAAAGTTTTTTTAAAAATTAACTGTTTGATAAGACTGTGAGCAAAGTGCAGCAAGTGCCTGCCTCCCAGGAGACCATGGCCACCAAGAGAAAGAAGTATCCCTTTTCCTGCTTCTCAAGCCCCTTGTATATAATGGCTGGTTATATTAAAGCTCGCTATGCATTAATTCTGATTTACTTGTTTTCCATTGCTCTGGATTACAGTCTGGCAACCACCGCAAGTAAACACTTAGCCGGAAGTAGAAAAGGTACAAGAAAAAAAGGTGTTTCAGTCGAGATGTGCTAGTCAAAGTGTTAACTGAACTGGAACTGGGGCATAACAAGAAGCATCTGGTGTTTAATGTAGCCATAGTGATTTTGTAATTAAAGGAAAATAGCTACTATGCTGAGGCTGTAAATATCAGGGAGCTCTGGTCTACTTATCGGTCTAAATCACTGACTATCGCCAAGCTGGCAAAACAGTATGGACCTTAATGATAAAAAAATAGTTTGTGTCAGCATTCACTGACTTTGGTAGAGGTGTCTAACAAAAACAAGGGTGTGTTTCAGGATTGCTTCTGTACATCAGACAGGATTGAATTTTAGGTGCTAACGTAACAATAGAGGAAAAAGTGATTTCTGCACTCTGCCAGGTCCTGTGAGAATATAGGAATTTGAAGGCTTTTTATGTGCAACAGTTTATTCTAGTGCCGTACTCTATTTTACTTTATTCTTGCTTCAAAACTATGGCACTTTTTCCTTCTAGCTTTGCAGGTGTGGACATAAAACATTTGAAGGAAAGGGGAATTCTAATAATGTCCTGTCAGATCTATTTTAGAACCAGTGTGGCCAATATGCTGTTCACACCAACCTAAAGGATTCCAAATCAATGGAAGTTTATAAATATTTTTAGCTATCTGACAGCTTTTCCTCCCATAGCTCATAATGGGAATGAACCCGTGCCAATGAGGCCATTCATGCTGCACTGCCTCTGCATAGACAATGTTGAATTTTAAATGTTTCATTCTCCTTTGCATGCTTCTAAATTGCAGCCAACATCCTGCACCAAAGAAAACAGCTATATTCCTTTATTATCAAAGCAGTTCCTGGGTGATGTATCCGAGTCTTTGGATTAGCTTAGCATGGACACGTCTCCTGGTGGACCGGACCACAGTGTGAGTCACGATTCTCTGGCCTTCAGCTGCGTGTTCACCTGGCTTCTGTGCTCTCCTGTCTGCTTTCTCCCTCTGTTTACTGGTGACAAACCACTGGTTTGTGCACACCAGAAACAATGTATTTTTTTGTTGTACCTGCCCGAAAAGGTACTGTAGTTCTGCTGCTTTTGGATTAAATACAATACAAACACAGCTGAAGGCTAATTCATAGGACTTAAGCACAACTTGAGCTAGCTGCTGGCCTGGGGAGCTTCCACCATGCTGGGCCCTCAGTGCTGTTGCTAGTTCTCTGCCGAGGCCGGTGCTCGGAGCAGCACAGAGCATCAGGGGCTCCCCAGCTGCATCAGGTCCAAGACATGGGGGGTGGTGGGAGTTACAGGACCAGCCTTCATCCTGAAGCTGAGCTTCCACACGCTGTTCAGGCATCTCTGCTTCCGAAAGGTGTCCTACAGCAAAGGAACAGGTCCGGGGGGATGAGGAAAGAAGAAACAGTGCAAATGTCAAGTATCTGAATCACAGGTATGAGGGTGAGCGTAAAGCAAAGGATCTAGCACTTTTATATGAACTTCTCAGTTCACTGTGGCATAGAATATTTATATTCATTGAAATGCAAACATGAGGTCCTGAACAAGATTAACAAATGTGACAGAACCCTGGCACAGGCTGCCCAGAGAGGCTGTGGAGTCTCCTTCTCGGGCGATCTTCAAACCCGCCTGGATGCCACCCTGTGCCCCGTGCTCTGGGTGTCCCTGCTGGAGCAGGGGGGTTGGACTAGGTGATCTCCAGAGGTCCCTTCTGACCTCAGCCATTCTGTGATTCTGTGACAATATAATATAATACATCTTCTTAATGTATTTCAATTAGTGACTTTATCCTTAGGCTTTTATTCAGTGATATACAGCTGTATTTAGTTAGGCGTGCCAGGACAGCAGACCTGAAGCACTGGTTATTCTATAGGCTGAGAACTGATGTCATTGTGAATTAAAAGTAAAATGTACTAAATCTGCTTGAAATCCCACACAGCATTTTGAAATTTCCTCAAAACTTCTATATATTTGCATTTTAAACAACCTCCACACTAATATACCCTGAACACAGCCAGTCTCTTCAGTAGGAAGGTAAATTGAGCTGTATAAGACCACAACTTGAAAATGTGAACAAGCACATATATTATCCAGCTGCTTCTGTCTCGTTTTAAGGCATTTGTAACACGGGACCACGAAAGACCAAAGCCACCCCTTTCCCTGGAGGAGTCAGAGCGGGTACACACCACAGAGCGCAGGAGACCGCCAGTGAATGGCAGCTCCCTGCTGGCAACACTTGTGAGCGTAAGCTGCAATGCTGGTGCACAGACACTCGCAGTCCCCTCCCAGGTTGCAGTTACACGTGTCTGTATGACAGTTTTTGACAAAAGAAGTGACATCAATCTGGGGAAAAAATAAGAGAAGCCAGATGAATCAACTGCACGACATGTACAAAGTCCTGTTGTAGGAGTTTCACCAGGAGAGCTACCCCTAGAAGGACTGACTGAAAAAACACAGCACAAAAATACCACATTTTCTAAGGTTTGTATATATTCCTTATGAAAGGTACACTTGTACCGATCAGTTTTTTATATACTTATTTACAGACCAAGATAACATTTTAATAGCATTTTAATTTAATAATATTTTAATTTAATATAATAACATTTTAATTCAATAATAACATCTTAATAAGTATGACTGTCGACAGACTTGCTATTTATTGGTTCTGAAGTTTACTGAAGATGGTAATTCTGCTTTTATGAAGCAAATACTGCCACCTAGGGTCATCCCGTTAGTTTTGCATGAATAACAATAAAACAGCTGCAATGGAGCAAGTATTTTATTTTACTTCAAATATGTGTATATTTGTAATGGTTGGTCATGTCTGGTGACATTTTGCATTTTTTTAAGATTTTAATACTCTTTCCTCCGTATCAGCTCATATTAGCTCAGAAATCCACATCCTAGCTGTTAAGTCCTATCAAAAATCAAAAACTAACAGTAGGAAACAGAAACATTTTTCACTTTTTAACATATTTTCTTTAATGTCGAACAATATTTTCAAAAGCATGTTCTTACTGAACAAACAGTACTGTTTTAACACTGTTATTCTTCAATTTAGAATCAGCTTCTGATTCTAATTTAGTTTAGCTTTAGAAGACCTGAGCGGAACGTCAGCCCTATGAACTAACATGGCAGTAGCAAAGCAGCATCTCGCAAGCACCAAGAAAGCTCCTCAGCTGGCAGCTGCTGGAAGCTGGTAGGGATAACATTTTTTTTTTTTTGGTGTTTTGTGCTTGGAGTGGGGAGAGATGCCCTTTTGCTTGCTTACATTTCCTTTCTGCATTCTTATTCAGTGGAGCTAGGACTGGGATGGGCACAGGAGCTTGCTCAGCAGCATCGCAGCCACCTGCAAGGCAAGTCTGACCTCCAGAGTGCTGCTCCAATTGCCCAACACGAGCCAGGCTTTTGCTCTTCCCGTGCCCCACTGCCCATCTCTGCTCCGACTTTTTCCCTTGGCATCCGCTCTCCGGCCTGTGCAGCCAGTAGCGAAATGGATCTCCTTGACAGCAGCTCACTTCATGCTACAGTCGTAGGGTCCTGGAAGTATTTGCTTTGCAGACTGCTCCAGGCAAGATGGATATGCACCTGCCTGCTAGCTGAACATCATGTTTTGCACCTGACCTGAATTTCTTAACAATTATGCTAAATCCTTGGCATAATGTTCAAAAATTTTAATCATAAAAGAGGCAAGATAAGGAAAATGAAAGTTCAAGAGAAAGAAGTTCTTCATACATTGGTATAATATAGCTCCTTAAAAACGCTCAAAATTTTTTATTTATTGCTTTCCACTTTGAAAATACACTCATCATTATGTTCTCAGGCACACGCTCAAAAAATTCTTAACATACTAACTAAAGTCAACATTAATAAATCTCCTACACTAAAACTACTACATCCTCTTCTCCAGGCAAATTCCTAACCATATTGATATCAACTTCACTCCTGAAGTCAGGAGGTCCAGCTGGGACATCTAATGATCTCTTTCATATGCACAGTCAGAAAGAAAGGATTGAGTCAAGAGTTCTTGCTCGCAAAGATGTTAAAAGAAAAAAAAGCACCTTTGATAACTAAACTGCTTTGGGAGGCTAAAACCAGAAATAGACAAACTGTCTTGCTTTGATAAAGGGTACCCAAAAATGGAAGAAAAGATTAGTACACAAGCTATTATCATCCCCATCTTGTATAGACTGAGCTTAAAAACATTCCTGTAATTCAGGTCCCAAGCTCAGCAGAATATGGGGGAAACAAGGACACCGTGCCTCAGAGTTTTTTTTGATAAACAGAAATGATAAGCTGCCAGCCAATTAAAAATACTCCTCTTGCTCTTATGTCCAAATAACACTCTCTCATATTTTTTTCTATATTGAGCAGAACAGTTAACAAATAAAGCCACACAAGATAAGATGTAGGCACTTTATACAAATGTTTAGTTTAGAATTTCACAATACGTACAAAAGCCACAAAAATGTAATAACCTGTGTAAATAGAGGATACGAATAAAAGAAACCTAAAGAGACCAGAACCTTGGTTATCCCCTCCGGTAACTCATGGCTCCCAGTTATCACTATAGTGTTTGGGCTGCAGTCTGGAAGGGAGCAAGGAGCTCTGCACAAACATAGCCCACCCACTCAGAGATACTCGCAGGGCTGCACTGGGTATCCTCCTTGATATTCCCACTGAGGGAACAGCAAGAAGAAATTAACCACTGGATCTTTAACATGACAATAAATCTGGGAGGTTTAATAAACTTACCATATTGCGACAAGGTGCAAAAACATCACTGTATAAAATTGAGCATTCCTTTTTGGCGTAAGGGAACTTGCTCTGATGCACCTCACACGGTCTTAGTGTTTCATTTGGGCTCTTGCACTTAAAAAACAAAACAAATGGAAACTCCACAAACATTTTAAACAAAGAGGTTTACACTGGACTCAGGTACACTATGCGCACTACAGAATTCAATACGCATATTCAGAAAACAATTATGTTTAAATGCTATCTTCTTTATCTGCACCCTCTTTGCCTGATTTGTTATTTTAATTAAAAACACTTGCAAAACAAGAAAAAGAATCAGTGTTTTGTTCTTAAGTACTCAAGTGTTCCTGCTGTCCGCTCAGCGCATGCAGACAAAATGTTTTCTTTGTGACATATCCTAATCATTACCAGAGCAACCAAGTGTAACATCACAAACAAACATATGGCCAAATCCGTCCCTGGTGGTTTTGCACTGACTTTAAATGGAGTCACACTAGAGACGACTTCAGCCCTGCGAGTTCAAATAAAGGAGCAGCAGTAGGAACGAACTCACTCATAAAAAACAAAGTCAAAGATTATGGTGATAACTCAGAAATGGCTGAGATGCAACTCCCCTTCTTGAAGTCTGTTTTCAAGAAGAAAAACAAGTGAACAAAAACATAATAAAATGACACTCAGCTTGCAAAAGGCGAGTTCATCCAACACCATAGTCTCAGCACTGAGGAGAGGCCCAGCAGGCAGCAATGATGGATCAGGAGGCAGCGTGTCCCGGTGCAGCCTCTGCTCGAGGACAGCCCTTAATCTACATTGCTTTCCTCTATGGGGGCTCTGACAGCACCCCTGGGGAATGTGCTGCTGTGTCCAGAGGAGAAACCATGGAAACATCCCATGCCTAACAGTGCCAACATCAGCACGTTTTCCAGTAGTATAATTAGGGTGTAGGCCTCCAGTTAGCACATAATCCTTTAAACTGTATGTGCATATATAGAAAACCTCGCTTAGTGTGGCTTGCCTGCTGCAGCCAGAAGACTCTCAGGATTGCTCTGGCAGCCACAGAGATCAGAGAATTACTTGGTATTTTATAAAAATATATGCCTGCAAAATGCAAGTGCAAGTTTGGGCTCCTTAATCAGAGGTCATAAAACCCTGGGAGATAATATTAGGATTCAAACTGTGCAAACACTATGCCATTTTTTTAGATCAGACACTGAGCAGATAAACTCAATAAACCAATTAGTGGATTGAAACCTATACTGAAATGTTTCTCATTTTCTTGAAAGAAAGCAACATCCCTGTCATACTTGCTTCTTCAAACATTTCTTCTAAAAAGGAAGCCATGAATTGTAGAGTTAGACTTGGCCCCCCTTCATAAAATGCCATTAACGCAAATCTCCGCTTCTCAGTAGACAACAGTCCAGGAGGTGGGAGAGGACAGTCCCTTCCTTCCTCTGAACATACACCTATTCAAGAATGTATTCAAGAATATATTGCTCTTGGTCCCTTGGGTGATATTATTACAATTCATATAAAGTATCTATATTGTTTTATGTGTCACTTTCCAGAGGAGTGGCATAACCACCACACTACATACTGCTCACACAATTTAAACATTTCACATGGAGTAAAATTTATCCAAAAAGAGATATTAAGGGAGAGAATATAGGAATTCAAAACATTCTCCCAAAGCACAGTAGATATCATATTCTTGCATGAGGTTTTGTTTCAATTTCCTATTCTGAATCAGGGAGAGAACAGATTAAAAGCAAAGTCTTCCAGACATCTTCCTGAGGGAGTATTCTACAAGTACTGATTTCTCAGGAGTTTCACAAAGATACAAAACATTTTCCCAGCAGAAATTAATAAAATACTCATACTCCTGTGTTATCAAACACAGTTGTGGTCACTCATTCTCTACAGCCTCTTCACTCAGAAATCCAGTTTCTGCACTGATGTGCCCATCAGTTGGGGAGCTTTTTCTGTCTCATCACCCCGTCACTTGCTGTTTTGTCTTTTTTTTCTACATTACAGATTACTGTAACAATAAAAAAACTGATTGATAATGAATCTTAGTGTTATTGCTTCCCGATCTCATTTTATCTCCCATACATTGAAGATTTTTAGACTTGCACTAGACTTGCACTATAGAGAGTTGCATTCATTTGAAATCAGGTAAGTTCTGAGATTTGAGGAAGACATTTCTTCCAGAATTCAAATTCAGTTTGCTTCCTTTATCAGAATCCAGATGCGTTAAATACCAGAGGAGAAACTTTTTTTTTTAATTGAACATAATCAAAAATACTAGAAACAATATATCTAAATTTGAAGAAAATTCAAATCTAGAGATAAATAATGATTATTTTGTATGGGGAAAGAATGAATTCTTCCCTGAAAAGACTGGTTGTTTTTTGTTTAAATTCAGTATTATATGTTTGCTACAATAAAAAGAGTTATTACATCTGATATGTACCGACAAGAAAATTCAAATGACCTACTACACACTGACGGGCAGTCAATTTAGGAAATTCCTGTTCTTCATGCGCTAATAACATGTTCATTGATGAATAACACTTCTTATGCTTTTTGTAATTATACATGAGACTTACCTGTCCTAACACCCAACTGTCTCCAAACACCTGTGCATTTCTCACCTCCATGTTGTTTGATGTAGTCAAATCATTTGAAGTGTATTTGTCAAAATTTCCACACAAACCTGCCAGTTTACCCTAAAACCAAAGAATCAATGTTAACATAAACTTGTGGTCAATAATATGCATGTGCTATAAATATTAAGCAAAACATTCATAAACAAAACAAATAAGTGTAGCTCTGACTCATACTTTGAAAATATCTGATATTTTACTGTTCTTATAGTGCCATATGGCAAATAACTTTTTTCTTTTTTTTTTTTTCTAAAAGCTTAGTGGTGAATCCAATACAAAGGTGAAAAGTTCAAGTGAATTATCCCTGTGAAGTCTGACTAGTTCTTGTCATTGAGACCTGTTCCCTTTAAGTTTTGATTACAGTAGCAAGAGCTTTCATCACAGAAGTTATCAAAGAGCCAGCTGCAATATTCTTATACTAGGGCATGTGCTGCTAATGAAAAAATATATCTACATGCACACACACAGAGAAAAGGTGATCGCTATATTGCAACTTTGACCCACACCTTAAAACGTTGACATTTCGCTGCCTAGAATGATTTCCTTCACCAGGAAGAGCCCTTTCTCAGTATGTACATTCATGGTTGAAACGAAACAGAGATGCGCACATAAGATTATTCTACCCAGACCCAAAGACTGAGCTGCAGAGGTGGGAAGACAGATGATGGATGATGGACAGATATTATTCCCTGCATGATCCTAAACCTCTCACAATATACTTCTGTGTTTTAGAAGTCAGTTATTACCTAGATCGTTTTCTATATCTTGTTTTCTTACCTTAAATCCAAGATATATCTCCATCAATTCATCTCAGCGGCCTCTACTACATTTCAGGGTACTGTTCCACAATCAGTCAAATCCAATAACAGACTGCACTACAAATGTGCCCTTTTTCATATTGCCAGCTGTTGATTTCCTGCTTCTTAATTCTGCTGGTCCTAGCAATTATGAATCCATGCTAAATTTATGGATTCATAGTAAATATGTGGATAAGGGAAACTAATTTACACACAAGCACCTTTTGCTCCCCCTGAATTTTGAGTTAGACTCATATCACTGCATATCTAACAAGGCTGTAGTGCTCAGAAGAACAGGGTAAACAAGCACGTAGGGGCCATTCCTTCTCTTCAGGAGTCCAGCCATGAAATCACGTCCTCAGTCTGTTCTTCTCTTACTTGAGTGCATGCAGGTGAAAAGCATGATAATACAACTATATTGCTAGGCATGTCAGTTATGAAACAATTATTGCACTTATTCCATAGAAGAGGATCTTGGTAACACTGAGAACTAGACAAAATCTTGGCTTTTTATTTTGGCTCACCTTCCATCGAGGTCCAACTTTAACATGTATTGTTGTCTTCTTATCCCACAGAATTGTAATATCCTCTTCTGGAAAGTGTATCACGGTATAATATCCAGCCTTCCAAAGTTGATAGTTAGATCTGCTTTCTTGTCCTCTTAAGATCTTCAGACAGAAATGGATATTTATTATGGATCTAATACAGCAATTCTACAACCACAGTATGCAACCAGTTAGTAATGTAAGATATTTTTCACTTTAGCATACAACTGAATCAGAAGTTTTACAAGAGATGTTGTTTTGGTTTCTGTCTTTTGGATCATTTAAAGTTTGCTTTGATTGCACTTTGCCTTTCCTTTCAACATCAGGTGGAGAGAAAGAAATAAATGCCAATATGCTTTGACTCCTTGAGACTTTTGATCAGGCTTCTTTGTAGAATTAAAAAAAAAAAAACAGAGGGGAAAAAAAAAGATTTTTCCTGGGAGCTGTAACTTTATCTAGGCATAAGTACTTGTACTGTGCTAACTCAGACTGAGATGTTTTCCAAAAATATTCTCCTTGGAATTGCAACTTTTAAATGCTTATCTTAAAGAGCAATCCAAATAGGAAAGAAAGAAACTAACCTGCTTCTCGGAAGGTTCGCTAAAATAAATCTCAGTGTCTCCGACAGTGATGAAAACACTCTTTGAGCAAACAATATTGTTGTCAAAGCACCTCTTGTTCCGAGCAATTATAGATACATTTGAGTTATCTGTGCTCTGCAATATGAAAAAGAAATTGTTCTATTTACAAGTACAATTGTGTTGTACTCTTGCAGATATGTTCCAGCCTTGACATCACAAAAGGATGAAAAACTTACAGTTTTCACATCTTTGAATTTAAAACTTAAGAAAAGCTGCCAAACAAGCTACTACATTTTTGAATTCAAAGGTGAGCTCTTCGCCAATTCAAACATTGGAATGAAACACAAACAATCATTGTTAACTATCATTATTTTTCCTTCTTCTGAGAACGTCACATTTGGAGGATCTGCCTACCTCTAAAATAGGAGTCTGGTTTACACTTTTAAAATGTGCTCATACATGGAATTCAATAGTTACTGCACAGTTGTCAAAAATCAAGATGTGCTATAAAAAGAACCGTTTTTTTTTAAACCTAGATACTTGAGATCAAGCTGTTACTATATTTTTAAAGCAAAGAAATCTACCATCTGTAAGTAGTAGGTAGAATAATTTAGGTACTGCTATATCCACTAAAACTAATGGAAATCAAATCAGATTAAAATTTTGGGGGCTAGGATTTTTTTTTTGTGATATTTTCTAACATTTAGAACTATTGTCTCCTCTTCTGTCTTTTGACTTGCTCATGTTCTATATATACCTTAAGGTATGCCACAGCATGACATATATACAGCGCTTCCAGGTTAATCTACTCTTCTATACTGTTTCTAAACTCCAAAATTCAGATTTATTCTGTGTCTTGACAATTCTCTGCCCGTTGGCTCTCCAACCTGTAGATTATTTTTGCATCCTCAGCACATATAATCACTTCTGTGCTTTGACTTAGCATATCTGCCCCTTCACCTACAGCTTCAGTCTTTCTTTCATACCGTGAAGCAAATGCACATGCACCCTCTAATTCCCCTTGCCAGGACTGGCAGTGGAAGGAAGGAGAGCAGCTGTATTCTCAGAGTTAAAAACACTATCAAATAAAATTGAATTCCTCTCATTATTTCTTCCCATATTCACTTCTCTACCAACCCTTGCAAGTCAACAAGTCAACAGAAACCATAAGCTGAAACACTTGAGAGAACTTTATAACACTAATATAAACCAAAAAGGCTGCCTTTGAAGCCAGTGTCATTTTTGAGCAAACACTGTCCTACAGTCGTTACAAGGCTGTGACAGATATGAAATAAAGATTTCAGTAGTGACAAGCTCTGTGTCCCACCCCTGAGTCATCCAGTCATCCGTGAGGGTAGTGCTGGAATCAAATTATGTCTAACGTTTACTTCTTACTTCTACCTTCTTTTGAAGATTCTCTGAAAATGTAACTACTTTAAGGTTTTCCAAGGAGAGAAAATCCAAGAACCATCTGCTTTTACTTGTATATTTTCACTGTATTAGCCGCTTGCTCAGTCTAGTTACATAGTTCATGCAGACTGTGGCTAATTATTGACTTTATAAGTGAGCAGTAGCATGTATTGCAACTTCTACAAGACAGGAAAACTGCAGAACTTAGAGCTGCCATACGGTTGTGCATGCAACACACTCATGTCCAGAGAAGCACGTTCAGCCAGCTGCCAGCAGCCCTACTCCCTGGGCACTGGGGCAGGAGCTATGGGATTTAGGGGCACTGGAGACAAAGGGGAGTGTGGGGCAAATATGGCAACCTGAGAACAGAACCTGGAAGAACCAGTTCAAGATGTTAAGGAACACAGGGAGCAAGATGAGAACTGCTCACAACAACTTGAAGACCCTTCTCATCTCACAACGGTGGAGAATGACACTCAGCCACAGGAGTAAAAATTCATGCCTTGGTGCGTACCTGCAGCATCCCCAGCCTCCCTCCTTGGGGCTGTGCTCCCTTCCTCCATCACCTGGAAGGTGCAGGTTACTCCCTGCCTGCCCAATTTTAATACCCATATTTATTCTATGCTCATCAGATCTCAAAAATGAAAAAAGGTATCAGCAATTTCTCCTCACCAGTGTAGAGGATTTTTCTGTACACATACTGTATGCATGTGTACACACATGGTTGCAGCAAGAAGCATCTTTTCCTTTTTAAACAAAAGTTGAAGTGACAGAACTGTTTGAGGAATAGTCCACAGAAAATCCCCAACCCTAGATGATGCAAGCTGTAGAGATATTTTTGCTGCCACACTGCAGGAGGAGGTACAGGAGGTGCTACAGCTTTGCTGCCCTTAATCCAGCAGGACCCACGAGGCAGAGGATGCTACTACTTGGCATAGAAAACATTCTAAAGCAAGTGTGAACAAATGTGAGGAACGGAACACATGGGAGCCTGCCTGCAAATTTTGTTTGCCCTAGTACCAGGACTTCAGAAACAGATGTGTGGCATGATAGCCTGAAAGACAAAGATTAAACATAGGTAAAATTAGGACTAGCAACTGATGGTAAGTGGATGTAAGAGAAGTGCTCTTCACTATACAGCAGTGGAGCTCAGCTTAAAGGGAAGTGGAAGCTTCAGGGTACAGCAATGCTCCACCTGCTATAAAGTTGTTTAAATTGCATTCAACAGAATCGGTCACTACCTTTTTGGGAAATGCACTGTGTTAATTAAGCCAGGCTTGCTGCTGGAGTCAGTCCAGTAAATTATTGGAGTATATAGGACTGATTAATACAGAAAACATATATGGTTGGCCGAAAAGAGGACTGTTTTCATTACCTCAGCAAACGGATGACTCTAAATTAATAGAGAAGTAATGTCTTCGATGAAAGAAAAGAGACTGAGGTGTCCCTTTTGAAAGAAAAAAAAAGAAAGGCTAGCTAATTCAGACCAATTATTCCATGGTAAAACTACACCTTTTTTGGCAATGAAGACAAGTTCTTGGAGCAGCATCATGTAGCTATATTAGCTGCGCTAATTCAAACTGCTGCCGATGCCTTCTGACAGCCCAGGCCAATCACTTCGGCTTAACAGCATCAACAGACTAACAGGCAGAAGTTTGTGTATGGTTGGGATCTGAGCCAAGGGCAAAAGTTGAGTAATATTTAAAGTTAACTCTGCAGTAGAGAGAAGCCTGGAGACAGGGAGAGTTTTGCTGACCAAAGCCAGAACAGGGACTCCCGAAGACGTGTGAAGTACTTCCCTTCTTGTAAAACTGCGGTTGGTGCTAAATTACTAAAAATGCTGCTTGGTGGGAACACAGACATCGTTAGGGGTTCAGAAGAACTGTGAGTAAATCAAAAATTTAAAAACAAGGATTTGCATTAAAACCTCAGTGTCCTGTGAACTTTCATTTTTTCTATTTAAATCTGACAACTAACCCCAAATATTAAACGTTATTATGGATTACATGTCGCGCATGCATCAAAGCTTTCCAGATAAAATTTGATTTACGTTCACCTCCTTGCTCTTCTTTTTTGAGTAAAAATTCAGTCTTTTCCCACGCATACAGTACCAGCCAAATTCAAAGTTGATTCATACCACTGCTATGATGGTCTTCAAATTAGGCTGTAACTGCTATGTTTGCAGCCTCTGCTTCCTCCTGGGGAGGAAACAGCTTGTAATCGGAACTTAGCACAGAACTGCTGCTAATGCAGAAGAAAGAGAGGGTGGATTTAGATCCCCACTTCATGCTTGTGTAAAACAGTGAGGTCTTGGGCAAAACCCTAAAGGTAGTAGCCTAAAGCTCTTGGGTACTTTGATAGTTTAAAAAAATAATCTATCTCATTACTGTGTATTGGGTCCATACTTAGGAGTAGGTCTAATGAATAACATTGGGTGTTTTTTGTGCTCTTTTTTTTTCTTTTCTTTTTTTTTTCTTTTTTCTTTTGCACGGTCTGCTTCCAAGGCAGAGCTGCTCTTTACCTTTTTAGGTAAAATGCACCCGACAGGGGATGTACTACAGTTTGTCATGTGAAACCTACTTACGCTGACAGAAGCTAGAAATAAAATGGTTTTCCCACTGCAAGAGTATCTTCCCACGTAAATTACCATATCCAGCTTGTTCCAACTTAATATCAGTTTCTTTGTGATAACATGGAGTTGCCAAGCAACAGGGAAGACAGAGTCACAGAGCTGGGCAGTCAGTCAAAATCTCATTGTCAGTCCCTACTTCTCAGAACATTCTTTTTCTAGACTTTGCTGCATTTTTTTTCCATAGTTCTTCCTTTCTTAAAAAAAGTAAAGTACTTATTTCCTTTTTATTTATTTATTTTTAGCAATGCTTGGGAATTTTTTTTGTGAAACTTTCTGTAACCTGCTAGAAATTTTCTATCACTATCAACCCATATCACATGGTTATTATATGGTAAAGATGCAGCCTGAGAGAAGGGATTTGAAAGGCAGCTGTACTTTTTACGTCCTTTAGTATTTCATTAAAATCTCCCTTCTCAGTCAGAATAAGCATACTCTTTTCCATTATTAGTGTCCTGACTTCTACTCTTCTTGTCTTCCATTCTCTACAATCTACTACCTTAAAAACTAGGGTGGTCACAGTAGACCCTAGGGACATACTGGGAACTAGATAAAGATACATTAGGCTGATTTTCCTTTTATTTACATGATCCTTCATAGCTGTTCAGGCACAAACAAAAAGCTGCACAGCACACACAAACACATTGACTTAAAAAGCAGAAGATACTTATCTTTCCTATGTATTTTCAGGGAGGTGATAATTTTCAGGACATTTTATGGAATTTCAGAGTTATTTTGGCTTTTTTTTTTTTTCAATTTTGCTCCGACTTCCCTCTGAAAGAACTTTAGGATTTGAATCTGTGGCTTTGCAAATCTGTTATTTGCAGCAGTACAGCTTTGAAGCCCAGCTTTACTGAGCACCTAGGCATAAATATTTAAGTGTTTTTGGAGAGTGGACAAAGTACTTGGCACCTAACATGATCTTGTCCTGTTAGTTCTTTGTGCCAATTTATAGAGGGGTTGATTTCCAGATAATCAGTGTAAATACATCAATTATTCAAGCCTCATTCACAATGTGCACCACAAAGGATCTCTGGAAGGCTCTCCTTTTTGCCAGTCTCATTTTTTCTCCTGTACCATTTTGAAATAATACACATTCTGCACAGCTTTATTTTAATCCCTACTTTAGCATGCTGTACAAGTTTGCACTCTAAAAAGCCTTCCCCAAAGCTACTCAGACATTGGAGCTGTGTGCAGTGTTGTTCGGAGTCAGCAGATGGCACTGATACACGTCTCCATTTAGGAAGAAATCCAAAGGAGAGCTGGAATACAAGGGCATTAAAGGATAGCAGGTGATCATGTTACCAGAGAGAACTGGGCAGAAGGAACAGAGAAAGGAAGGGCAATCTTACTTATTCTTCTACTGATGCAATGCAAGTATTTTAAAATATATGTTTAGGAAATAAGAGTCTAAAAGCTAAACTTAACTTCACACACAAGCACACATTTTTCCTTACTATGCTCTACAGTGTGGTAGATTAAGTGATTTTTTTGACTCAAAATAAGGCAAAGAAACTTGCAGCAAACTTACAAAGATAAGACACATTTCTAATACCGAAGTACTCTCGAGTAAACTTGGAGGAGAGCAACATCTTCAAGTGCAATCACTAAAGAAAATTCGAAAGAAGGAAGATTATTCCAGCTACTGACTCACCCTCAAACTACTTCCAGATGTCTGCTAATGCACTCATGGTAACCCTCCCCTGTTTCTTTAAAAGTGTATTCCCCAAAGTGTATACCTCAGGCAGACTACATGCTTGACAACACTAGAGAAAGATCCAGTATGGCTATCTGTATGCATGCACACAAGTTACAGGAAAATCAAGGATAAAACCTTAAATCAGATTTTATTATAGACAGGTTAGAGTTGTTGGCTGTTTCAGGATTTTATCAACAATATTTTTAATACCCAAATAGGCATCTTTGTACCCCAATGCTGAAAATACTAATACTGAAATCATTTTTACTTGATACTTTGAAACCTTCTCTAATTTAGCACTGCCTTTTTTTTTTTTTTGGAATAAAACAGAGCTGAACAGATTTTTTTTTTAATATATATTTTAAGAAAATTACTTTTAAAAGGTTGAAGAAAAGATTGTTTAAAAGAGATTGGTTTTTGTTTCATTTATTTAACTTTGCCTGTTTGTGCATCAGATTTGGCTTCTGCACGAGTTACATTTCTGCAATCCTTTTCTAATTAAAAATGAGATATTCCTTAGATTAGGAATTGGGGAACATTCAAATATCATTTTTCAAGTGATACTAATGCCAGCACAAGCTCTTCTGATATAGAGATCACCAGCGCAGCTGGTGTTGCTAGTTTTAGATAACTAAATAGCTATGCGAAACCCGTTATTATTGTTTTACTACTATAAGTGTACAATTAATGTATATTTTATGTTGGTTTGTAAAGATAAAGCACAACACAAGTGTCAGGGAGGGAAGGAGACAGGACATAGAGGTAATAAATTTGCCTCTTTGGAGCTTCAGCAAGTGATGGCAGGAGCTGTAAAAGTGAAACTTGTGCCAAGCTTACCTTTTTCAACATAAAGCTACATGTGCTTATTTACACTACCACAGGCTAAAGTTCAGCTTCTATACCTTCAGAAACACAGATACTAATGTCTTGACCTAGAGCACAGCAAATGCAATTCCCAGTTCACACAGTTCATGCACAAGACCCAGAGTGAAGGATCACCAACTGCTACAGTACAGCAGCTTCTACAAGTAACTAGCTTGAGCACCCCTCACCTTCAAACATGGCCAAAAGCTCTCTTTTCAGCGCTGACAACACACCATAGAGCTACCTGAAACAGAGCCCAGGCTGCTGGGTTTTGCTTGTCTTTTACTACTACATCAAGTGAATATGGACATCAACAACCCACAAACATTTCCCCATGAGAAGCTATCGAATTCAGGTAGCCAGTACATGAGCGAGCATGGCCAGAGGACTGTAAGATGCTGAACATCCGCCCAAAAGCAGAAATCTGAGGTTAAAAGGTTACTTTCCTCAAGCTGTGTGGTCACTAAATAGCAAGGTCCTCAGAAAGAGGATCCAGTTTCGGAATCGCACCACGCACGCCTCTTCAAAAGTTGCCAGTCTCCTGTCAAGAAGCTTCTCCCCCAGCCATTCCTGGAAGCCCTCCATGCTAATCTGCACAAACCGAAAGAAATCTTTCCTTTGTTGGGGGATGAAAGTGATTCATTCACTGCATAATTTAATGGTCTGGAGAATCAGGTAGTGGAGACAGAAAGGCATGGAGAGGTAATTGAGTCTGAGGTCATTGATCTGGAGAAAATGGAACCAGAGCATAAATCCACTGCCAACTGTAATCAAATCTACGCCTCACAGAAAGCATAGACCAAATGGAAAAACAGGCCCAACGTTATCTGAGCACTGGGCTGCCCAGCTGAAGCCTGGAATGGAAAGGCATGTCTGCCCCAGAGAACGGGCTAGTGACCCTTATAGCCCTTCCAAAGGCCAAATGAAAAAATTGGGGGTATCTAGGAAGGCTCCTCTGAAATAATGGAGCTGATGAAAAGCAACTGTTGGTTTTCTTTGCAACTACAGCAAGGTAAACTACTCAGAGCAAATAATGCTTTCACTGAAAAAAGGAAGCCTCTTTTTGGAGCATGCCCACAAACTGTCAAGAAACATATGATTACTTCTGCAAAGTTACTGTTGCTATAAATTATTTGACAAGTGTTTTAGGTGGACATATTTTGGCATATCACTTATTTGTGAAACTATCTGCAGGAATGTAGCTCTGAGGACAAGGCATATTAATTAAAAAAATAAGGCCATTCTGCTTGGAGCCTTATGTTACAGCTTTGTTCCTCAAATCTCCATTTGTAACTCTTAGGATTTCAAATCCAGCACTATTTACTTTCTCATTAAAATTTTACAGTTTATTAAAAGAAATTGCTTTTCTTAGCTGTGAACAGAAAGCTTAAAAATGTTTATTAACCATGACCCTTCAACTGTACCCATAGAGTACCCCTCCACAGTGTGACTAACACCAATTTTACCAACAGGTTATAAGAGAAATGGTGCAAAATACGATTTCATTGTAGAGATTTACCAACTTTGTAGGTCTACAGACTAACTTCCTGGCACAACTAATGTTGAAAAAATTTGTACAAAAGTTTACAGATAGTTAGGAGGGGACATGCTGTAAAGGCTGTTTCTGTCTGTTCATATGTGGGAAAAAATAATTGAAAAAATACTGTTTAGTCTGTTGTTGCTGCAGCTTATGCCCATGCATCATTTAAAAAATTTAACAGTCAAGATAAGTATATTAGCAATTAAATGGATAGAAGATTACCAGTGCATCAGTGAAGCTCTGTATAAAGCATTTCAAAATTAAGAGCGTAAACTAAGAGCTTTGAATTTGCATAATGCTACAAAAGAAGGAACATGGAAAAAAAATTGCTCTATCACCCAGCAGACTGCTATCAATAAGATAATATTCCCACACTAATCAGTAGCTCTGCTACCGATTTTCCAGATCATTTCTGGTTTGGTATCAGTTTTACAGATCATTCATGTTTTGCTAAACAAATCTCAACCTTAACAAGGAGTCCTTGTGTGTCACCTGACCTAAAAGGGCTATATCCAACTTGTAATGGGTATAACAAATCAATTATTTGATGCTGAGCATAACATGCTGAGCAAGCCTTATCAAAGAGGGTACTGAACTGCAGGACTGGAAACCATCACAAAGCTAGAAAAAGGCTAACATAGGTAAGAGAAAGCCAGTAATTCTACTATAAATGCAGAATTTCAATAAAGCAAAAATGTAAGAAAGACTTAGAATACAAGAAAACACAGTAAAAATTTGCCTGAACAGTCACACCATTTTGCTAGGGAAAGAAAAAAATATCATGGAAGATGGAAGATATGCAGGACAGTGGGAGTAAGCAAGCAGTTTTAATCATTTTCATTAAAAAGGTTAGTTGACATAAATTCATCAACCACTTTTAAATAACTATTTTTCTAAGGGTCCCCTGATCTGCATTTTTCCACTGTTGAATTTCATCTTCTATTTTATCGTGCTGTGTTTTTTATCACAAGATCTTTTGAGCATTTAGCTTTTAGGTCAGCTTTTGCCCCAGCTATTCAGACTGATCCTGTACCATCCACACACTGTCCCTTCAATCCCTACATCTCATTTTCTAACTAATTTCTGAAGGTGCTGAACAAAGTTCTCAGCACGGATTGCTTTGCAGTATCACGGGGGATCTCTGCACTACAAAAAAGGCCATTTATTCCTATGCTTCATTTTTTAACATTTAATTCTGCTGTGAAAGAATCTTTACTCTCATTCTATGACACACTAGTTTAAAAGTATAAAAAATAAAATCTGCCTCCAAAAGGTAAAAAATATATATAAATACGGATGATCAGTATATGCAATGTGTTATTCAGATGATCTTTTAACTCAGCAGATTTATCATGCATGTCTTTCTTCTACAAAAAAAAAAAAATCAATTCTCCCCAGTATCATATGTCATTTGCCTTTATTAGAATTTCTATTAACTTCCTTCATAATGGAATCAGGTTTATTCATCTGTTTCTGCTAAATTCAGCCAGGGAATCCTTTTAAAATATTTTTGATTCGACTCTTTTGATTACCAGATTACACATTCATTAATTCTGTATCTTAATTCTTTCAAAGCTTTTGGGCAGCTGCCATATAAATCCAGGCTTCAAATTTCCTTCCCACTCCCAAGCTTTTTTTCCCAAACATTTTTCACCAAAAATCAAATCCATGGATATATCACCTGTCCCAGACATAATTATATAGTGTCAAATCTGTAATAACAGTCCTTCTGTCTAGTTCATTATAGTTTTCTATATACTTAAAAAAATCACAAACAAATTAAGCTATACTTTCTCATAACAGCCAGATCTGGGAGAAGGAAAAAAAAAAAAAAAGCCTGGAAAGCCAAGTAGAGCTACTGTTGCAGCCATCCTCTTGTCATGGCCCGTTGAAGCCATGACAAGACTTATTCTAGTATTGCAAATCTACATAGGCATCATTTTCATCACTTGTGTCATCACGTTCACCTGGTGAAAGGACTATTGGCAACATGCCACGAGCCTTGATTATGTGGCTGCCAAATTCACTCTTGAACTCCAGATGCTCCCCATGGTTTGTTTCCAAATAGGTACTTTCCTGGGAAGTACAGCGGTAGGTAACACTTCATTGTAAATGAAAAATATTTCGGCATCACGCTAAAGTTTGAAAAGTAGCAAAGATTTATCTTTAAAACATCTCTATTTGGATGACGTAAAAAATAAGAAATGAGAACCTACTTTTTTCACCTTGATTACAGGCAAGATATTTCACAAATAAGGTGACGCTTGTGGAGTTTTTTTGTATTTTAAAGGAGAAAAATTCATGAAAAGGTTAATATACTTTTTAGGGTAAGGGCTCTTTTTTGAGACAATTTGATATGGGCCAGGAATTTGCTGTGTGGGATTAGTTTCCTGGGAATAACTTCTTGCAACGTTTGGATGAGGCGGTCTTTTTTTTTTTTTTTTTGGATATATCCAGAACAAAGATCACTAAAGTGTTATTTTATGATTCTATTTTATTTCTCAGTTATCAATACTTTACATGTAAATGAAATGCAACTATTTGCAGCTGTCCTTACTGAGAAACCATACTTTTCCTTAAAGTTAGGCATTTACAGCTGATAGAAAAATAATATTCTAAAAGCACTAATGTAACTCAGAGAACAGATTTACAGCCTTAACAATAGTAACAATGATAATAATAGCATTGTTAGTAATAGGAGAATATATTTCTAAATGTCAGTAGTGGTATTTTAAACAAAAAAGGCTAGCAATGACTGTAAATGTGTGCTATGAGAAACACTGGCATGTAGCTGCCAGACGATCTCAATGAAGGATTTCATTGTTGAATTATGAAATCATTGTGTTTGATATTATTATATACATACACTCTAGATCTGATGCAGATCACAGTCAAGAAGGATTCCAAATGGCCCAAGAGGTCTTCATTAATCCTCTGCCAGGAACAGCTTATAATCAATTATTAAATAAATCTATGGATTATACCTAGCTTCAGAACAGTTTCTGTGCTGCTCTCTGCTGTTGCTGTTATGTGCTGTCCTCTCACCTTGTGATAAAAGCAGAGTCAATACAGAGAATGCTGTTCTCCATTTTTCTGTAGACCACATAGTAACGTACAGACCCCATCTCACTTAACAATTTTGAAGTAAATGAGCAAAAAATGCCATTTTTCTTTTCAGACTGTTTTGCACCTATTTTCTTAGTGTCTTTTTCTATATATCATCTCCTGTTGTTCAAAATACTTGGGAACTGGCTTCTCACAAGAATTTTCACTTGGATACATGAAAACATTGGAACAATTCTCCTACCTTTAGCAAATAAGCTTGGCAGTCACTGACATAATCATACTCCAGTCCATCAAATGTATAATAATGTCTATCTCCATAAATAGTGCATACAGCAGGACAGGGATAACTGGTGCAATTGAATACCCCTCTCCGACAAACACTGGAAGGAAAAATAACAGCCAGTAACTTCTCCTAGCAAGGCCATTTGCTTTTGTACTTTGAAGGAAAAAAAGTCTTGTGCTTCTTATTCAAGTCACACAGAAATTCATGAAGGAAGGCATTTTCTCGGACCTTGAAACAGGGCTATTCTGTGGATTGCTTTTGAAATTATGGGGTTTTTGAAAATTCTATTAATTCTGAAAATTCAGTAATTTCTGCAGTTACTGAATTCTGAAATAGTGAGAGAATATTTCTGAGCATTAGGCCGTGAGCACACAAACACATAAGAATGTGCAAGAAATTAACATAAAATCTTTAAATTTTTATGGTATATGCAAATATCTGTCACTGTCATATAACTAAGGCATTGTGCTGCAACATGCACATTCATAAAACATCGTTATCATATTTTTCATGAGATATTTTGTTACATTTTCTGAGATGCAAGCAGCACATAATCAATGCAAATGTCCAGCTGCTACCAGGATAACCAACAAGTACAAAGTGATCTTAAGAAATGCTCTTGCTTTGAGGGATTGTTTTATCTGTCAGTTACCTGTTCAGTGATTTAAACATATTTGTATAAGGCATTCGTATGAGCATCCTATGTACTGAGTGCCTCTGTTGTCCATGTATGAGTATATTAAACCAATCAAGTTGCCAGTGATGTTTTCAGCTGAATAAAAACTGCCATGCCATATTTTGTTTGTCTGGATAACTAAGATATATATCTACCTAAAAATAGTTTTTGGAGAAGCAGAATATATTAGGTGAAAATATGTTTTCTTCCAAAATGAATCAGGTAGGGTTCCTCAGGAAAGACGCTGGGTGAAATCTCATTTTCTATTTATATTGCTTTCTTATTTCCATTTTTCTTTTATGACCAATTCCTCCACTGTCTTGACATAAGGCAGGTTTTCCACTGCCCCTGCTCATGCTGAGTGATCTCACACCACAAACAGTCTAGTTCCCAAAGGAGCAGACTATTTACCATTGTCATATATTAATTTATTTTTTCCTCCTTGGTTCTTTTTCCATTGAATATAATGAAATATATTCCATTCTCTGAAATACCAACTGTCTTTTTTTTTTCAGAGATTAGCTAATACATTCTAATCAAACAGTTCTTCTGAATTGTTTTTTAGCTTCTTCTGCTTCTTTTTTCAGACCTGAAGAAGCAATTGCTTACCCAAAATTTCACTTTATTTGGTCTAGCAGACCAAGTCTGTAACTGGGTCTAATAAAAGATATTTTCCTACAAACAAACATATAGATTTTGATTTTCTCTGTACTGTATACATTTTCTGTATCAGTTTTCCTTTGTAGCAGGTTACTGACAATTTGGAAATACGTAAAATGCATGTCACTCACCAGGTGTAACACGGTGTAGCTATCACTTCTCCTGATAGAAATTCCCTGTCTTTCCATGTGCATGGGCAACTGTCCGGAATATAACATTTCCCTCTATGCTCTGCCATCCTTCAAAACAAAAGGATTATTTTTAAAATGAAAACAAATTCACAAGTAGAACAACATAGCTCATCGGGCAGAGCCTTGTCTAAACCCAGTAGGGACAACTGGTCCTCAATGCAGGCAGCGAGGCCAATAATTTCAGCAGCAAAAGCAGCGGCAGAAGGAACGACCTCCTCGTGCAGCGGGAGCCTTAGCAAGACTCACAACTGCTGCTCCGTCCCCACGAGGCGGGGAGGTCTGTGTGGGGCTCAGCTCCTGCACGGAGCATGGAAGCCCAGGCGCTCCGCCGGCCCGAGCCTGCTGCATCCGTGTGTGAGGGATGCTGCTACGGGCTGCTCCTTCCTCCCTGCTGCTCCATCCTCCCGCCATGCCAGGGAAGCCACGGCAGCGATGCGTGGAGGTGAAGGCCAACTGTCTGTGCTGGGGAAGCAGAAATAGCTGATGAGGTTAGATGAATTGGATGCAAAAAGCTGCAAAAAGTCCCAGTTAGGGCATGAATAAGGGGCTCTGAGGTCTGGCTGATCACTTTTGGCTATCTCCTCATTTCTCAGGGAATTTAGCAACATTTGCTTTACAAAAGCATTACGGACCCTCCAAGTATTGCTTTGTAGGGGGGCAATTACTGCAGGTGTCATTCTGACAACTGACAAGGCAGAAAGATTTGTTTTCCAAGTACAGATTTCAGATTGCTTAAGTGGAAGGTAAAAGCAATGCACATAGAGTTTTCTTCCTTCACAATTAATGTTTCACTAAAAATTAAGTTGCTTTAAGTGAAAGAGCCAAGTTAAATGCAATGAAAAAGCAAATAAAAATAGGAAAGCACTGGCAGAGATGTCTTGGGAAGGTAGTTTATAGTCTCCATCAATGGAAATTAGTTTTGTCCTGACAAGAATCACAGACTCACAGGCTGAGGTTGGAAGGGGCCACTAGAGACCATCTAGTCCAACCCCCCTGCTCCAGCAGGGACACCCAGAGCACGGGGCACAGGGTGGCATCCAGGCGG
>JAUBNY010000048.1:6055630-6074666 GCA_032275445.1 Crypturellus soui | reverse complement strand
GAAAATACAGATACCTGGGCAATCATGATCTGTGCAGTTCCAAATGCCACCAATACAAACACTAAAAAGAAAAATGACAGAATATAGAAATTCAGTGTTTTGATTTTTCACAAAACTAAGACTTTTTAGGTCATTCATTTCTTGAATTTACTCTTTTCTTAGAATAGTACCTGTATTTTAATGCACATACATGGAGAACTCAGACTTTAAGCATAAATACTAACTATTATTTAAAATTCCAGCATGACTATGACCTTAAGCTAAACACAGGCAGCAGTCACAAAGAGAGGGAACATAGATGTGAGGTTTTCACATACCAATTGCTACATTCTTGTTCAATTTGTGAGCCTACAGGGAAGGCTGTCCCATGATAAATACAAGGACAATTCGACACAGAGATACAAGTTCCATTTTCCATGATGAGACCTATTGGGAAGGAAATTAATAAATGAGAACAAGTTCATGCACTACAGATCACTGCTGTTCGCCCATCTGACTCAAACATTAAAATCTGCCAGAAGGTGAGCTCACCAGATTTAAGTGGGGACCAGCACAGAGTATCACCTCGTGCTCAGAGAGTTCAGAAGGGTCATAAATAGTTTCGACAAGCACTCTCAAAGTGGTTTTCACTTGAATAGTTACACAAATGCACAAATTCTGCCTTAAATAGGTAGAATTATACAGACTTGAAAATGGAAAGATGTTGAGATCACACAGTGTTTAGTCCTTCCAGAACAGGACTATATGTAGCACAACCCCTAACGTTTATTGAGTGCATGTCTCAGGAAGACAGTTTTCCTGTACAAAGTATTAGATACATTATTTTTAAGTAAAACTTCAACCCATTTAGGGACAAATAAAATAGATTAGACCTCTGTCTGCATTATAGACAGCATTTGTGATGGCTCCAGATTTTAACTGATTCCCTCTGAGCCACATTTCATATTCTAGATAAATGTTTATAACATGATAAAAGAATTACAGTAAAAATAACAAAAACTAAAGCAGAAATGATGATATCCATCTTTTTTCTTGTTTTTAATTTTAAACATAGTCTACTTAAGCGACTTTATTGTGATGCTGAAAATTAGCTTTGAACTTTTTTTTTTCCACGTAAAATTGCCAATATTTACCATCTGGACAGTAACAGCCATCTAAGCAGTGCAGATTGCTTCCAAGACAGTCCTTTTCAAAGGTGCAGGTTGGTGGACAACAGCTAATACAATCACGGTGCACGAAGCTATCTTCACACTTTTCAGCTGGAACAGATACATATTATATTGGATATTAGTGCAGTTTCTCTTGATGTATTGGAGAAGTTCTGTATCTACAAATAAACAGTTGTGCAACACTTCTGCTTCAGACAGTTACTCAAATCAGTTGCAATGAATGATTTGTTTGGAGAAGCTGTAATGGATAAACTGCAGCAAATCTCACATCAGTATTTAAGTTCTCTTTATCAAATCCTTACAGCATCCCTCTACTAGAAATTACAGTTCCTGGGAAAGGGGAGGTAGAATAGGAACAGGTGCTCATAACTCAGCCAGCTCAGTCTTGTGCAGAAGATGGAACTGCAATTGAGATGTGAATGATGACCAGAAGAAACCAAAACTTAGGCTCAGGATTTACTATTCTAGTTCTGCTAGGGGGCCAGCAGAGCCTGAAAGGCCAGTTGGGAAAAGAAATAACATCAAATCTCCACAAATGTTTTTCTTGGTCTTCAAATATGCTCAGCACATAAAATGCTTCAATGAAGCTGCCAAGACACAAATTTTGCATGAATCTAGATGAGATCTTCCCCCAAGAAGTCTTTTTTGTTCACAAGCAATAGTGAAGTTGCCTGATCTGTGTCAGATTTGACTCCTATAGTTATCAACATGGAATTATTTGAAATAGGTAGTTGGAGTCACTCAGTATGCTTGAATAATACATGGATCTTACTACAGGCAGGAAAGTCATCCCTCCAGTCGCGCACAGGGGAGCCAGCGTGCGAGCACGCTCTAGCATACTCTGTGACTGCTCTGCAATAGGTTTCATCATCATCCACTCTGAAATGACAAAACAAGGGATAATTACTGCACTCAAATCCCATCTACTAATCTCTGCCACAGGACACTGCACAGGATACTTTGCACATAGCTGACACTGCTTAATTAAAAAGGCACACTTTAGAAAAGCACAGCAGCATGTTCTGTATAGCTGGTTCACAGTATTTTCATGAATGGTCCCTTTTTAATTAGATATCACAAAAAGTTATTTCATTTTAATATTACCGTAATGAACAAAAGCAGTAATTTATCACAGAGAAGATACATGCTGCTTATGATGAGAAATGTGATCTTGTCACAAGGGCAACTAATGGCTGCGAAACCCCAAGAATGTCTGGGTGGACTCCCGACCTTGCAGTGAGGTGCTCAACACCAGAAGCTGCACTGAAGGTTACAGACATGGTCAGGGACTTCCAGTGTGACCTGGGGCAAGACTGTTCTGCACCTCAGTCTGTGGCTACAAAGGAAGCTATACAATGTCCTTTGGCCAGAGATATTCATAAGTGCTTAGGTGAGCTGAAATACTTTTCAAAGGTGAGTGGCATCTGATGAGATACCACCAGCTTTTTGCTACTGTGGAAGCCTATCAACACCCATCATTCACTGTGAAGCACTTGATGCCAAAACGAACTAATCCTAACGTGGCCTTTCTATTAGAAGCGTGACTGTGACGGGACAGCTAAGTTTACTTGTCTTTCAGCCTACAAGATCAGGCTTCCAAAATTAATAGTCTCGAGAATATATTAGATTGTGTTAGTATTCTGCTTTCAACACATCTGTTATCACACTGAACACCAGTTCAGTCCTTTTTACAGTGATCATATTCTCTCCAGCTCTCCTTATCAAATCCAATTAAACGAGTCTTAAGAGAAAAAATACTTGGCGTATGTTATGGCCCCACAAAAACTTCCTAAACTGGCACTAAGCCACGAGAAGAGAGGTCTCTTTTATAAACAAAATAAGCCTAAATTAATGAGGTTCTGAGAGCTTCCTTCAAGGTTTTCAGCATTCACACAATTCACATCAGCATATGCATTCACACTGACAAAAATCAAATCCTGAGCATCATGTTAGTGATTCAAAGTAACATTAAGATATTTGATTTACATTCTTATTTTGCTAAAGAAAAGGCACACTAAGCTCCTGGAGATACCAGCAGGCAGAGACAGCTCAGTTCTACTCTCCTCTGAGAAAAATAATTGTACACATCACCAGTTTGAGCAAGATACTTTGGAAACTTGCCTACAAATACTGCCATGAGTGCAATGAGTGCTCCTGAATGATTCTTCCTTTCAGTCCTATAATCCTTTCTGTATGTTTTTAATCTATGGATGATACTTTCAGAAAGCTGTAATAGTATCCTAGATAATAGCTGTTATTTATGACAATTTCTTTTTAATTATAAAGCCTTCACTAAAAACGTAAGTGATATATTGTTCAGTTATCTATTCAATTACCCTTGGAGCACCAGTTTAACTTGAATGACCAACATTAATTGAGCAAGAACCTGGAGCTAAGGGAAAAATAGCAGGATGAATATATCCCCAGCAACTGGAAGTGCGCACCTTGGTGGCCCACCAAGGCCATTGAGGCCTATTTCTTTTGATATCTCTGAATTTTCATTAAAAAAGGAAGAAAAAAATCTACTAATTTGAACTATAGTGGTTGCTATATGTTTTTGCCCTCAAAACAGTCCAGCTGCATCAGACTCTGCTCCTGCCCCCTGCCTCAATATCTTTGATATTTGCCCCTAGTATCATGCCAGCCTCAGGACCTCCTGATGTAGTTTTCTGTGACTAATAGCCCTCTCTTTTGTCTTTAGTGACTCTTAACAGATTCCTGTTCCATGAATTTGTCCAGACTCTCATTGAATCCATGTAAACTTATACGAACCAACATATCCTTTGGCAAGCTGGCTCTGTATCTTTTGGTTTCACAGGTAAATCGCACATTGAGTCAACCCCACTGCTGTCTCATTCATTCCAGATTTTTTTTCCTACAAACTACATTTGGTGCCACCTAGTTCTTATCTCAAAAGAGCTAGTGGGCATTCATTCCATGCAGCAAAACAAATATACAAAAAATTCTTTCTTACCTGCAAAGATCATTCATACAGCTAGAAATATAAGAATATGGATCTATGCTTTCATGGCAGCTGAGAAAAGGAAACTGTAGAAATATTTGGCACTTGAAGAATATGTCCTGTGCATTAAGCAGAATCAGGTAAATAACAGTTAGAAAATACACTCAGAGCAAGCATAAGTCTTCATAGCTTTCTTTCTCTACTCTGTGGTCTTTTACCCCATTAAAACTTGAGAATCCCACAGCTGTTACCTCTGCTATTCTTCCCAGAATTTGTCCTCTCTGCCTGGACTCGCTTGACTGCATTACTCTCAAACTGTCCAGGAGTAAAGGACATGAAATGACTAAAAAAAAACATTTCATGCTAATACAGGAGCTGAGCATGTTACTTTCCTATTTCCAAAATAATGAGGTGTAAGGCAGCAGGACTTGAAACTGAAGTCAAGGCCAATGCAGGAGTGAAGAACTCTCACTTGGCAATTTGGCACATCCTATATGAGTCTTTGTCCTTTAAGCTGAACATCTGAAGGTCTTTGCCAACAGTTCTGACCTGAGTCTTCTCTTTCTCAAAGACTCAATGTGTACTTGATTCTTGTATTGTCATAAGGCAATTAAGCTTAAAAATAAATAAATAAATTACTTGATTAACTTGCCTCAGTGGATTCTGCATCAGCTGGACAAGGACTGGAAAAATCTGAGGCAGTAGGTACACAAGCTGTTTCATACGGGGTTTGCACAATCCAGCTATTTGCAAATTCAGCAATGTCTTCTGTATATTCATCTACTTCATGAAAACATTGAAGGATAGCCATGAAAATAGAAAACATTGGCAATGCAAACACAAGAGGAATTTCTGGTAGTTTTTAAGTGCATTCATTATTTCATGACTTCAGTTACAGAATATATTCAGGCTTTTTGGATGTACAAAAAAAGACTTTTTTCTTCTAGTTTCAGGTAATATTCTTCAGGTAATAAACTACTTTTCAATGAAAAGATTAAGAAAACGATATGTCAAGATGTTAAGGGAGTCTTAAATGTAATCTAATAAAATTCATATCAAATATACAAATAAAGACAAGTGTGATGCATTGTATGCTTACGGAAAAAAAAAAAAAAAAAAAAATTCCTAAAAACAATTCAGGTCTTTTATGATGTTTCACATGGAAACCCTGCTATCTCCTTCCTTTTCCCCAGCTGCAGAAAAGCCCTAGGACAAAAGCGATGCTACATACTCAGTTCTCAGATTTGAAGTCGTTGGAAAAAGGTGAAGATGAAAAAAAAAGTAAATAAAGTCAGCAGTATGGAGGGAAAAGAAAAATGATATATTTATACCAAAATTTAAATACCAATTTTCTCTAAATTCTTTAGAATGGCAGAAAGGCAAAATTCTACTCATATCAGTTGTGAGTTGAAAACAAGGGCAAAAATCTTGAAAAAAGATAAAAATGATAAATAATTACAATAACCCCTATAAAATACTCCCTATATAAAAATAGAAAGACTATGTAATACTTAGCAAAACATCTCATTGAAATCAAATCACAACACTGGGCAACTCTTCTCCTTACTGGGCAGAAGGAAGCCCAGGCTACAACTCAGAAACCAACAGACCCAAGGACTGTTTTTGAAACAGCTTTGACGAATACTTTAATATTTTTATGATAATCTTGTAAACAAATGATTCAAAAATATGCTTTTTCCTAATATTAATATTTGGCTTGTCTCTCCTTCTCCCCCTTTAACCACAGAGAAAACCACAAACATATGACTGTTTATTTATTATTTGAAGGCACTTCCATCATATCCCAAGTGCTTAGCTGAGCAAGAAAAGACTTAAGCACACACATAAACACTTTCCTGAACTGAGACCTTTTCTCCTAATATCTTCAACAGTGCTGAAGAACAGAACAGATACTCTATCTTCTAGCATAGAATACAAAACAAAATATTTCTTTTTACAGTAATATATTTAATGTGAATATGGAAGGAAAGGTATTTCTAAGTTATTTACTTACTATTTTGCAGTGTCAGGTCATCAAATTTATTGCCATTAAAATTTCCACAGAGGCCACAAGGCTTCCCCTTATGATCTTCTGTCAGCTTAATATAAATACCAGAGCTTCCATCCCAAGCAAGCGAAAAACCAAAGGTAGTTTTCACTAGAATGTAGTCAGCCAATCTCTCAAGGAAAACATTTCCAACTGTCTGAGGCAAAGCTAATCTGGAAAAACAAACAACCTACTTCAAAGATCACAGATGTGATGGGGTCATTTCTAGAAAAATATCACATAAAAAATCCCACTTTCTAACTCATTAAATCCTTTTCCCAGGTGTATATTCATTTCCATTCAGTTCTTTGTCATGTTTTTCCTAATCTTTCTTTTTTTTGTGTATGTAGATATCACTGACTGAAAAAATGAACGCTATTCTGCTGTATAAGCATAACAGTTGTACCAATCATTATCCTATCCAATCATAAAAATATGTATCTTCACTTTCAGTCCCCAGCATGGGCACACTGGAACATGTGACTTCACTAGTGCTGTGACACTGTGGTCAGAGCTTCTGGTGCTGTGACCACCAGCAGTCCTTCTGGGATAGGTCTCTGCAAATGTAAGAACCTGCAATATAGAAAATACTCTTGATCACAGCATTGTCCTTCCTGCTCCTTCGGCCAAAGACTGCTGGACAATAACATTGCAGCATGGTTTAATTATCATTTTCCTAAGCTGCTGCTGTTGGCATGAATGGCAATGTCACTACTGCCATCAGTCTCAGCCACCAATGGCTATAGTGTTGCTACATCAAACAACACAGCAAAAAAAAGCAGGAAAACCTTAACAAGTCTTTGAAATTTTCTGTATTTGGTCAATCATTAAAATATATTTATGAAAGCCTTGTAGTCACTTTTTCATTTGGAACAAAAATGGGTTGATGTATCCTGAACCCTTTTTTTGTCCCAGTTCATGACATAGGGGGGACTTAAGATCTTAGATCAATCTACATGGGGCTAACTAGAATTGTCTGATGTGGACCTTATCTGTTCTAAGTAGGCATGTTTAACTGTTACATTTCACTTCTTAGCTTTATGCAGAAAGTGTACAGCATCCCAGCTCAGGTCATCATGAGCATTACACAGGCTCGCACCAAAACTCTGTTAGTATCAATACAGAACACCCAAGAATCAATAAAAATATATCAAATTATTTTCTCCAGCTGTGTAAAAAGCACAACTTTCCCAAACTTTATGCTATGTTTCTGCAGTAACATATTAAAAAACTCTTTTAGAATACTTACCTATGTCCTTCCTTTCTTACTTCATGTCCTGAAATTATTATTTCTTCTTGGTTTGAAAAAAATAAGCTGATTGTCCTCAGACAAGAATATACTGAACCATAACAGTGAGGACTGTTATGAACCTTAGAAAGGAAAAAATACATGCAGAATAAAAATAAATGTTTGTTCTTAATAATTTCACGCAATGTATCATTTATAATTATGCACACCTATCACTGAAGAATCCAAGGAGCTTTAATAAACAAATTAACACAAGCACTAGCTTCACTCAGTAGAAGGCAGACTTCCAGAACTATGAATCTCCGAGAGACTGGCAGTACGTGACTTCCATGACTGCCTACTATCAGGGAGATGTGTTGAAAAGATCGCAGATTCAATACTTTCAGAAATGAAAGCTAGAAAACTCCTATCTCGCTAACAGCTGCATATCTACAATTTTATGGTAATAAAGTAGATCTCACAAAAAAAAAAAAACAGTGTAATCAGAGCTTGGAACAGGTATGCTAAACTGGGATGTCTGCTTCAAAGCCAGACTCCTTTTCCTCTCCCAGCCTGTAGCACAGCGTCACAAGGCAGTGAAGGAGCATCCTTGTGCCCAGAAACCATAGATTTTGCTGTCAGTGAAATCCATTGAAATATTGATTCTAGATTTAGATATGATCTTGGGTTTTGCTATAACATTTTCTGAAAATATAAAAGGCCATAGCTGCACACACAACCCAAAGCATTAAAATAAAATAATGGAAGACAAATGTCACAGCCTCTGTCCATAAAATGAATGAGTAGAAATGGCAATTCTATCAAATAGCATTCACTAGGTGCTATTTCAGGGGGGTAAGGAGGTCATTTGTTTATAAATAAAAAGAATAATCTTCAGAGCAGAATCAGAAACTCCTTTCCCCTTGTGAGCAGCAATCACCAATGTGTAGAATTAGGACCCCTCTTGATCCCTCTTCTCCAGCCCAGTCAAAGCTGAATCGTGGCCACTGTGTAAAAACTAACATAAACTAATAAGGACATCTTCCTACAAAAAAAAAAAAAAAAAAGCCAGTAATTTGTTGAAATTATTGAAGAGAATGGCTTGCATCCACAGGTCAAGAATAAGGTTTTTGAGCTGTTAATCTTTTCAGCATAACACAGAAAAAATCCAAAATTAGACCGCAAATTCCCAGAAGGGACGCAGTTTTCCGCCGGGCAGCTGAAGCAGCATGCTGACACTGGTGAACAGCGGGCTAATGCGCATGGGGCCAAACTATCAGGCCTGTGACTGCTGCTTGCACTTTACTGAAGAACTCACTCACTCCTACAGTCTGACAAGTAAAATTTATTGTGTTTCCAAGGTCTGCTTTGGGACCCTTTTTTCCTACACAGGATTTCCCAGAAAGGAAAGATCAGACATCCTTTTTAGGATAGAGGGAATAAGAAATACTATTATACTGACTTTGTTGATTAATTATCATTTCATCAGTGTTTTGAATTATTGCACATAGGCTTAGATATTTTCCAGCAGCACATTTTTAAATCGAGGTGAATAATGCAACATTTAAATCCATTTATTCTCTCTCTACTTACTTTACTAACAATGAAATGCAAGTCCTATAATGCAGGAATACCGAATGTTGTATTTCTAATGCATGTTTATATACCTACCCAAACTGTGTACTGGGGTTCTGGAGTACTGCAATCTTTAGCAAAAATGTAGGAGCAATTTCCAGGGAAGTAGTAGTAGATGCCATCAAATGTTTCAAAATGATACTGTCCCCATGATTTGCAAATCCCATCTCGGTCCTTACCACTATTAGGTACTGGAGAAAATAAAGAATTTCAAGCAAGAACGCTAGTTAAAAAATTGATAGGTTTCACAAGCATATACAGAAGTAAGAACTTTTAAAACAAATAGGTGCTTAGAAAGGAAATAGACAAAGGGGCAAGAGATTCTTATTTCTTCAGCCATGATTCTTGCTGATGCCTACACAGAGCAGATTCCAGAAAGCAGAGCTTTAGAACAGCTGATCATTTTATTCGCAATAAATCACTTTGGGGAAAATGCAGTGGCTTTTTGATTATGCAGCTGAATAAGAAAATCTGGTTAGCTGATGATATCCCAGATAGTATTCAGTCTGGCATGGTATCTGTGTGTCATTAGAGTCCAAATCTAAAACACAGACACACCAGATGATGCTCTATGAATTTTCATTAAGATACATGATTTGAGTCCTCTTTGCTTCCACTTGAGTGACAGCCCAACTACAAGCACGCAGTGAGCCAAGCGGTTTTTACAACCTGCACCTTACATCTCAGCCGAACTTGAAACTCAATTCTTTTGGCTCCAGACTTACCAATTTGGCACCTGCTGCCTCGAGCCTGAAATATCTGACAGTCACATTCCCCTGCCTCCGTACAGACTGCTCCATTAAGGCACCCCTGAGGACAAGAACCTGCAAGCAAGTAGAACAGTTTTTCTTTTTTTTTTTTTTTTAGCAGAAATAGTGTTTGGCAAATGGTCTGAGAGATGTAGATTTTATCTATTTATTTATTGTTAAATCTGTGGCAGCTGTCTTAGCTAAGAAAAGTAACCAGCAGCAATCTCCAGTTTTCAACGTTTGCTCACTTCTATACTTCGTGTTCCCTGCTTAAAAGAGACCCCGGGTTCTCCTTCTGGGTTTGAGACTTGTAAACTAGCAAAGGAGCAGAAGGTCAACCTCCTCCCAGCTAACAAAAGGTCATGTTCCCATGTAAAGCAACCAAATCCCAGTCCTCCTGATCTAGAAATACACGGGACGCAGATTACTCCAACTGGTCATATTCAGTACAATTTATACATATGTTCAGCTCCTCCCTCCTAAGCTTCATGTACCCTTTGCTGCTATGTTTATGAATGGCCTAGAATATACAATTTACAAAGTCAAAACCAGTTATAAATAACTTTCCCTCCATGCTAAGAAAAAAAAAAAGGCAACTAAAAGGTTATTTTTGCTTAAAAATGACCAGAGACTTAAGATTCCATGGGAATGGCTCATTTTATGTTACTGATTGTGGCTAAAAGTAGCTTCATTAAATGTCTTTATTTGCTGTTCAGAAGCTAAGACCTCGCTGCCCTCTGCTAACCACATGCACTAAGGATCTGCGTCATCACTCCCCAGCTGAGGGGGAAAAAAGGAGTCATTACCCCAATTTTAGCAGGTTTTGCAGCAGCTCCTTTCCCTCTCAGGGCAAAAATTAAAACCCTAAATTCCGTAGAGATTAAAAAGCAGTGCAAAAAAAGTAAATAAAATGAAAAGAGAATAAAATAAGCAGGCCTTTCTGCTCATAGCAAACCCTCAGTAAAGCTGCTAGTAACATAGATGTGAACCAAAAACTGGACTTTTCACGGTAAAAGGGCACACAGAAGTGAGCATCCATTCAGGACATTGACCTTTGCTGCAAAAATTCCCCATTTTCAAGCTTAGTTTTCACCTTTTTCCATTTCCCGATATATGCTAAGGCTCTGGAAACAGAGACAAGGCAAAAGGTATAGCATGTAAAACAGCATTGCCACAGAACCCCTTCTGGTTTTCTCTAGAACTGGTGAGCTATTTTCATTATAAATATATGTATGCATACGTATATAAAGCAGCCTGCGGTACTGACCTGGAGGACTCCGGGTAAAGGCTCGGCGAAGGCGCAACCGAGGGGAGGCAGCGCGGTCCTGCGGGAGACAGAGCCAGGCGCGAGGCGCCGGTCAGCGCTTTGCACAGTGCATGGGGACGATCCTCGGGACTGCAACCAACTTCTTGCAAAGTGGAGGTTGCAAATGGGGGACGCGGGGCTGCAGCACCCGGCATGCGGGCAGCAAGGGACGAGTGCCCCCAACACAGGGGAGAGGGAGGACAGGGGGACTGGGCACGGCTGCACGGGAGGGTCGTCGCCCTCGCCCTGCACGTCAGCAGTATGGACAGGCACGTCGGCCTTCAGACCCCACTTTGGCTGGGGACACGTGTCCGTCTGCCAGGCCTGGGCCTTCAAGGAACTAACCCTGGAGCCTCTCCAACCCGCAGCTAGTGCAGCTTGTCACGTCCCATCCCAAGAAGAGGTCGCATGCCTTAGGAAAAGCACTTGGGGGTCTTTGCCCCCATTAGCCTGAGTGGGAATTTTACTAGGGTGAAGTGCTGGGTAGCTAGATATTTCCCTGTGCATTTACTCATGGCTCTTTCATACCCTTTTGCTTTACACAGCAGTGTCCTGCTGCTTAAGGAGCTCTTACCCTGTGTTTCCATTTGGTCCCTCTCAGACATATTTACAGGAAAAGAGTTACCCTCTCCACTGCTCCCCACATGCACCCGCCAGCCCCGCGCTGCACGAGGAGGGGCCTTCGCTTGCAAGAGACTTTTTCTCCTACCCCACCCTGCTCAGCATTCCCTGTGTTTGGAGAGGGCTCGGAGTTTGAACTAACGGATCTCCAAGTGACCAGGGCCGAACAATAAACATTTGAGAGCAAGTCTCACCAGCGCTTTACACAGTGACATAAATACTTCCCTTTTCCCACTGTAAATACTTTAGCAAAATTTGCCTTTTTCATGGCAACAAAAATCAGTCTGGAATTGAACCAGCTCACATGGTGGAAGGGTCCCCACTTCAAAAGCAAAAATTATTCCTACTCCTAATGGCCCATCATTATTCAGAGCAGTTCCTTATCATCACTAGACAAAAACACCCATTTCTGTTACCCGTATTCAGTTACTCGGAGCCAGGCCTCCCCAGCAAAGCAGGTTCTTTTCCTGCGCGTTATTTTTGAGGTACAGCTGCTGCGACACTGATTTCCTATTGCACCCCCTTCTTCTCCAGGTGCAGCCCTAGGCGTGTGGGGCGAGGGAGTCCCCAAGCTGCAGGAGCCCCCCAAGGAGCCCGGGCTGTGCCGTAGCCACCCCTGCAGCAGCAGCGGGAGCCTCATCCATGGTTTCATCGCTGCTCTTTTCCCCAAACACTAATAACTTTCTGGGGCTGCCACAAAGGACCGAAGAGCTGCACTTTTATTTCCCATGGTGTGTATCCATCCATTTGTCAGGATGGGTAATTCAGGGAGCATTTTGATGGGAATGAATGAATGAACGAGTGAATGAAGGCTGTGGGTTTGGGTTTGAGGCAAGCAGGTAGCCGCTCCCCTGCGCTGTCCTCCTGTTCCCGCTGCTGTTCTCCTCACAAAGGCTCCCTTGTAAGCAGAGCCAGGCCCCGGCGCAGACAGGGAGGGAGGGTTTCCCCCCGCTCGCTCTTTCGGAGGTGTAACCTACCTCTGCTGCTAAGAGATCTCTTTTCTGTCGAGCTGCATTAAACTCAGTTCTGGAAGAAAACAAAAAGGCTCTTGTATAATCAAAGGTCTCCAGAGCAACCTGAATAAGCAGTGCCCCTGAGAGAGGTGTTTCGCTCTGATTTCCATCACTTTATCAAAGAGGTCTTTCTTGGGTTAACATTTAAAAGGTGTTTTTTTTCTTTTCTTTTCTTTACATGGTTTCATCCTTTTACAGAATGCGACAGTGCTCCAATCTTGCCTCTCAGGGAGGTGCTGAGGCCTTACAGGGGAGAGAACCTGAGCAAAATGCACTTATATGACAGGATACAAAACCGTAAAGTTGCTTCATATGTACTCAGCTGTGCTTGTGTGGGGAGTTCTCCCAGGGGCTAACTGAAGGCACTAAGATGGTACCTTTAAACACCAAAGATGACTGTCCAGCTGCAACTTACTTAAGTTCATGGTTAACCTTTTTCTTTAGAAACAATGGCACCACACTACAAAACACAATTTTATCAACAGTCTAAGATGTTATTATCATTTATTATGCCTGTGTGTTCACTAGATGTATCAGAGGTCATTAGACATCCAAAGCTATGTTTAACTGAACACTTCTATTGAAATTGATGGCATAGTTCCCATTTAATTCAATGGGATCAAGAACATTCCCTAGTTTGGGTTTTGTTTGGATTACATCTTCTACATAAAAACATGTATTGAAAGTGTTTATTTTAAGGCAGTATAGCACTTGCTTTTTTGTGCTTCAAATAGCAGCTAGGATTTTATCATGCAATTAAAAATGTTAGAAGGATACTCATTTAATGTATTTTTCCAGACATGAAATAATGATCTCACCCTAATTTCATGCCATTATTCCTCTAAACTTTTTCTTAAACCGGAGAAGCATCATTTTTTGTAAGTACCTCAATTTTTCAAAAGGAGGATCCATGGCCTTTATGTAAATTCTTTGAAAGGAGTTGTAAACATTCTGAAAACACATTTTTACATCCAAGCTACTAAAAATTACATGGCACATTCAAGATTACATTTTACTTCCTAACTTGTACTGTGTCAGATAAGCCCTATTCATTCTTGTTCTGTTTGTAAGACTTGACAAAATGAATAAAAACTTACCTTGAAGTTCTTTTCAACAGAGAGAACTTGCAATAAGATCCTGTAGATTGAAAATCATTGAGTTATTTTTTTCTACAGCCTCACTCTGCATTTGACAAACAACAAATTCTTAGGTTTAAAACAGTACTGCTGTATTTTATTTAAAAAAATATATAGCTAATGATCCTATGTTTTCCAGAGAATCTTTACACTGCCAGCAAGAAGATCAAACCAGAACTGATAAAATGCAAGAGGTGCTCAGAGCCATCCAGAATCATATTTCTATATAGACCTATATATATACTTATGGATATATATATATGCATATGCCTATAATAATTTTATGCATACTACCTATAAAATTCAATTGCAATCCATCAAAAACATTACAGATCCCAGGCATTTCTTGGAATGAGAATGTTCTTTCTCATTTTGCCTTTGAAGTCTTTATAATTGCTCCAAGGAGACTGTTTAAAATATCCATTTGCACTACATATACTGATAAAAAAATGGGTAGTTTATATAACCAGAAGAGTGATTATTTATTCTAGAGTTCTAAAAATGTTCAAACAAATTGCAGGTGCAGCCTGCGCTTCATCAAACAAATCATACTCTATTCAAAACCACTATCTGATTATGCATCTGACAATAACAAGAAAGATCAGAAAATTTAGTTATTCAATTCTCTTGTAATAAAACTCCAGTTTAGAAAAGCCTTTTTTTTTTTTTTTTAAGGACATACTTTGATTTCAACAGCAGTCAGAGAAAACAGTGATATATGTTTTTCCAACTGGTGTTATTCTGCCAACTCCAGTAAGGGGCATAAAGGTTTTGTCTTATAATGACGGAAAAGCAAGTACTTGTATTACTGAAATATTTAGAAAAAGACTCTTTTTAAAAGCTAGTACTAGCATAAAAAATGAATAATGTTCTTACCTTGCAAAAAGAATAGCAGAGAATGAATCAAGAATATGCTCCAAGGTATCATTAAATTGAGCTTTCCCACAATGTTCATCTCAATATAACTTATAAATAGAGAATTTATCCCAGTTAATGGCTTTGATTACGATGGCATCTTCTAAGTATTTCTACTGTGTGTTTAAATCGTATAAAAATTAGATAGATTCATTATATAAAATATGCAACACACACACAAAAGAAAAAAGGAAAAGCAAACATCAAGCCTGGTAGCCACGTAGAGCTTCAGGAGCTCTGCAAAGGCTGCAGGTAGCTTTCTAGCTGCATGTCCCTCATTAGGGATGCATGGTGACCGCTCGGCAGCCCGTATTAGTTACCCTTCCACCAGAGCCGCGAGTGTCACTTCTCTATTGAACTGAATCGGCCCTTTATAGAGCGCGGACAATGACATGGGCCAAAGCGCGGCCGCGTCGTGACGCTCTGAGAGGTCCCCGCGGGCGTCACGTCACCTCCGTGCGCATCGAGGCTTGCGTCAAGCGCGCTGCCCTTTGCACACCTAGGAGAGGGAAAACTTGCGGCTCCTTTAACACCCGCTCCGGTGTTACTGCGTTAGGGAGCAATACGGTAACCTCTAAAAACAGTTCGGTTTTAATGTCCCGCATCGGTCCTAAAAGGAGAGGCGTAAACTTCCATTAAATAACACACCTGGATCTTGAGGAATATTTATAGATACTTTTGTTGGAGTAGGGTCTCCTTATGTCACAAAAGAAAACTTCTGAGATATTTCTTTTTTAATAGTGTGTTTTGAAAATCTTGTTAGCAAAAAGCAGAAAAGTCAGCCAAGCTAATAGTTTTTATTCTTATTTTTTCATCAAAATATATTTAAAAAATATAAAAATGACTATATTTAAAATGGAAAAGATTATTCAATCCTCACAATTAATAAAACCATTACAAAAGTATAGTTTTAAAAATGTGTTGCTTATTAAAACTGCTACAACTACCAGTCTTATTTATAAAGTCTCTCTTGCCTAAACCGTCACTCTTCCCAATACGTATTTTGTAGCATGCTCACAGAAACCTACAGAATTTAGTTTTGAATCAAAGTGAATTCAGAACTTGATGACCTCTTGGGTGAAGCATTTCCCCATGAATTCTTTAAGCCCCTTCTCTTGTTCTCTTCCAGTTGGCCTAGGAGAGAAGGCAAACAGGCAATCTCACCAAATGAATATTTATTAACGACCCACTGCAGTGTTATTTGTCCACGTTGTGTTTCGTTACTCCATAAATCCTAAAGCAAACATATTTCCTAGCTTGGAGACTTTCTTCATCACATTCTCTGTCATTTGCATCGGTAGCTCTGAATTTGGAGCGGAGGATTGAACAAACTGTTATTGTTCTATGATCATCAGTAATACGCAGGAGCTGATCAGAGGGGATAACCTGAGGCACGTTTGTATCAATAGGCAGAACTTGGACTGAATTTCCTTGCTTGCTGCTCTTGGCCAGTTGTTGAAGATGCAGCTGTGCACATGGCTTATGACACCAGGCACTGCAGATCATAAAATGCTGGATCTCTGTTCCCATAAGTGAAACATTTGGATCTGAAAGGCTGACATCCACACAACACACATTTCAGGAGGACTTCTCCTTTGTTTTTTTTCTCTGACTATCTTAGGGCTAGTCCCATGGGCCGAACGCTCAGCAGCAGCTGGACTGCACCCACCAGTTTGATTTCGTGGGCTCCGCACAGTCCAAAACCACTCCATGCTGCAAACCAAAGCAGAAGTGAACTCCTCCTTCAAACTAAAACACTAATGTAGTCACACAGTGCAGACATTAATGCAGGCATCTGTTCTGTAGGAGGTGGCAGAGACTAATTGACTTTGGTCTCTTGTAAATTTATTGTTAGATGAAAATATCTTGTAGCTGCGTAATCCAACATTAGAGCTTTCAAAATGCATCACCAGCTTCTTCCTCTATTTTCAAGTTAAAACTGGTTCCTCATCTCAAACTTAGAGAAAAAACAAAATCCTGACCTGATCCCTGACCTGGGACTCTTCCCTTCCTCAAGCCTGAATTGCACATCATGCTTCATATATAAATTCACAGATGAATCCAGATGAAGCCATTAATATGTGTAGACTCTTTTGGTTCAACAGGAATTATTTTAAGTAGCATTTGCCACAATCATTTGGTAGCTAGGTTGAGGAACATTTGGTTCCTTACCATGTTAGCATGTCACGGTTTAACTTCTGATACTTAAAAAGTAGACTAAGCTGTAAAGAGGCTTTGGAAGAGTCAGAATAGATTTCATTAGGTCTGGTTATCACTGCTCAGTGCAGAGTGGGAAACAGCACAGTTCCAAAGGCATTAAGAGTATTAGTTAATAAGGAAAAAGAATTATTCAGTCAAGTACACTGAACTACTCATAAGACTATTTTAAGAAAGCATATATTTTTTTAAATCTTTTGCATCTAATTACATCCTGGCAATGACTTACATTAGCTACACGAGTAGTAGAACATTCACAGATTGTGACTTCTGAAAAAAATTAAACTGAAAAAGAGATTGTGTTATAGAAAATAATCACATTGGTAAGAAAATGAACTCTGAGAACACACACTTTCTTACATTTAAAAAACAAAAAGTGACATGTTTAAGTTATACGTTTTTCTTTTAAAAACTTCTCAATGTTTATACATTTGCCTATTAAAGTCAAAATTAATCTGCCCTGGAGTTCCTAATATAGTAACAACATTTAAGAGGGCTTAATTTTATATACAGTTTATGCAGTTTCCCAGGGCTCATAGCAATGGATGTGAACAGACACAATCCTCAAAAAATAAAATGAAAATAAATAAAAATATGCTTTTTTAAGAGTACCCAAATCTTCATTGAGCTGCTATTTTCAGTTAAAGTTTGGTTAAGGTCACATTTTGATGGGTTTATCCCTAGGGACCAAGAGCAGTGAAACTAGTGAAAGAGCTGGACCACGGCGGCTCAGGAGCAGCTCTTGCGCTCTACGAACCATCCCAGCAGCGCCTTAAGAACCTCATCATGGGCTCCAGGATCCGACGGCTGGCGCTTCTCCGTGGGAGGATGCCTGGATGCAGCCACATCAGCTGGAGCAGATGCTCAGAGCCGCCAGCCCCATGGAGCCTCTCCAGCCCCACAGAATCGTGACACCAGGAAGGGAAACCTTATGAACAAGTGGTGCTTTATTCCATCTTCCTAGTGCTTTGCTTGCCCGCTGCTGGTGCTTCCCCAATGAAGTTAAGCCCTCTAGTGGTTAATCAGCAAATAGTCACATAGGGAGAGGATAAAAACAAACAAACAAAAACAAATAGCAAAAAAAAAAGCAGCCCTTCAGCACCCAAGCAACTCCTTCAACTAACATTTCTCCTTTAGAAAATAAATCTGCGGGAATTACATGGCTCTAGGGGATTAATAGGGCACTTTCATAGGAGCAGAGTTAAGTTGGGAAAGCATTTTTATTATGGTTAAGAGCTTTTTGTTTGAAGGAAGAAAACAGAGATGCTATCTCCGGATATATTAGTAGCAATGCAAGCTTTATTTTCAGCCTTTCCATAACAGAGCAACAAAAGAAAAATCTCCAATTGTTACAAGCTGTTCTGTGGGCAGCAGAACAGATAAATCTGTTTTGCCTGCGACTATGAAAACCACCCCTTAAGTTACCTCCTGGGGTTTCTACCTCCCCATGGTGCCTCCGTGACTTTCACCTCCCAGCAACTCTGAATCCTCTTATTCCCTGCATTTCATTGCTCCGGCAGTTAAGTCAGAATCGGTTTTGGACGAGCCGCAGGATATTCTCTGCAAGTGCCAACTGGCAGGCTAGAACCCGTTTTCTAAGCAGGCGGAGAGCCACTGCTTTTCAGTAACCACGTGAGCCAAAAAAGGGGTTATTTATCCTCAGCTGAAACTAATTAACATCTATGGAAATGGCAGTCTCCACAAAACACATAGGAATTCAATAGTCGAATTTGGAGTTAGTCCAATCTCAAAAGCTGTAGCAATTACAGAGCATCTTCTGCATCAGAAACATTAGCAGTCTCTAGCAGGCCCGAGGGCCAGAATACTTTGCCAGCAACTCTGTTACAAGGGAGAAACTCAGAGGAACTACAGATTTCTGATTGCCACCTCTGGATGGGAAATGGTCAGATCTGAGGCAGGGACCGAGGAAAGCAAATTACTAAGGAGACAGAAACGAAAACTGTGGGGACTGAGAATTGGTCAGACAGCCTTCAGCTGGTCTGAGAGCCGAAACTTTCTCAGGCTACCACGTCCTTGA
>JAUBNY010000048.1:6010701-6027840 GCA_032275445.1 Crypturellus soui | reverse complement strand
AATGAAACATAAAATAGCATTACAGATTGAGAAAATCTATTCAGGATCAGGAAAAGGGAAATACGCCACGGCATTTTTCCCTTTCTTCTGTTTCTATGGATACTGAAAACCAAGCCTAAAAGCTGCTCGATGCCTGTACGGAACGCGAGCAAATGTGTGTGTAAGCGCCTACCTCTGCGGGTTACACTGGCTTCCCCTACTTACACGAGCTCGAGATGGGGCTGAGCACCATTCCCGTCCAACAGCTTTTTGAGGACACAGGCTGCTAAAAGAGAGGTACAGAAGTCAACAGCCGTGAAAATCCTGGGTTATATTTCAGCGGGATCTGCCACAGAGGGGCTATATGCTCAGGAATCAGCTGTTCTGGCTCAGTTACCCAAACACAGGCACCTCATGGGACTTCAGGGGCACCAAAGTCACTCTGCCTTATCTCCACCTGCCCCTCGAGATGGGGATGGGTTTCCCATAGGTCTGTTCTCGCTTGGGTGCCCAGGGCACCCTGGAGCCCCTCCGGGGGCACCAGGCACCTACCTCAGGCACTGAGATCACTCGCCGTCCGCAGTAGCCTTTCGGCTATGAGAAAAGCAGCGAAAGGCATCCCAGGGCTACGCTGAGGCGGCAGGTAACCAACTGGAGGGATTAGGCTGGGATATGCTGATCGTGTGGAGAAAGTGGGAGGTGAACGGGAAAGCTCACCTGCGAGAGCAACACCGGAAGAATACTAGGGAGAGAAGGTCTTGAGCACAGGCGGTTTCCTTGCCACAGGTTCTGCGTGCTGATAAGATCGGGATCACTGATGTAACCGGCTTGCCTCTCCATGTATCAGATCAAAGCAGTGCAGCTGCTCCCGATCGGAGCATCGATCTGGCACCGGAGCAGGACGTGATTCAGCACTTCAGGGCTGCCACGGGCTCTGCTCCTCTGCACTCCCAGCTCAGGCACAGCCGTTCGCGCTGCTTCAGGATTTCTCTTTGAAAAACCTTTGTTTTTTGAGGTGCTCTGCAAGTGACATTGAGACTTTGTTAAAAATGTGTATTTTTTTATGCCATAGAAGTTCATACAATGACTTCATTGACAGAGTAACTTGATGTATGACCAATCACTTCCTGAAATTGAGACAATTTTCTCTCCTCCACATTGGCTTCACTCTTTGCCACTGCTGCTCTTCTCCTTGCAGCCCCGATCCCCCTTGTGCTTCTCCACAGAGTCTCCTTCCTCAGCCCCATCCTCCCATCCCACATCCGTGATCCAGACGGGCCTCACCCCCATGTTATGTTCAACAACTCTATGTGCTTTAGGAAATGTCTCGAATGTCCTGCAGTCCTCTGGGCCACCTCCTCTTCTATGACTATTAGCCTTCTGTACCTGGCAAAAACCCCACAGCCCATTTATATGAGGATTCATTGCAAGTGGTGTAAATGGCATTGAATCTTTCTCCTTCTTTTTTCCACATAAGCAAAGGAGAAGACTTTGCGTCACAAGAGTTAGTTCAGGTAGAACATTGCGTGAGCACAAAAATTACCTTCATGCTTCAATGTAAAAAGTAAATTAAGAGTGACACTCATTTTAATGCTGTGCCAAGTTAAAGTATTCTGGGAGTCTGTGAAACAGAACTGGGTCCAAACACATTGCTTTAATTTTTGCAGTTCGCTGGATTAAAAGTTCCTTTCATTTTCTTTCTGAATCTTCATTAGTTTGATTCTCTTCCTGCACTGAAGACCTGTGACATTGTCTCAGGTTCTATCTGATTTCTTTTTTTATTGTAGGCCCCTATTAGAAAAACTTGTGAGGAGGGATGCTCATTTCTATCAGTATGAAAACAGGCACAACCAAACAAAAAGAAAAAAAAATGAAAAAAAGCATTTATTGGAGGCTTTAGTGTGATATAAAAGTTTACAAAAGAGTACAAGGACAAAGGACTCAGCCAACTGCATGAGCATGTAGCTCATGTTGCCTTGTGAGTTGTCTTAGTAGTTTCTTGATGTAACAATATGTTGGGTTGGATAACTGAAGATTGCAGAGGTTCCTTAACACTTGCATCCACCTTTAATTCCTCGAAAATAACACAGAAGGCCAATTAACAAGGTTGAAAGAATTGTACTGCCTTCATCAGTTAGAGAATTTCTGAGACCATCATGAAGAAACTGTGATGGAGGAAAAGCAAGGAGGGAGCACAAACCTTTTTCAGTTCATTTTGTTTGGGATATATTCAAATAAAGAAATGCACATTAGACAGAGAGACATGTAAAACAGCTTCTTTATCTAGAATTAACTTTCTTCCTGACTACAAAGAGTCCCAAAGAGATCTCTTGAAGTCTCTTTTTGCACTTGTTTGCACCAGTGTAAACTCACTACTGATATTTTTGTACTAATATTATAATATTTGTATCTACTAATTTTTATTTGTGTTTACTATGAGAATTAACTAATTCTGTTAGTTGGTGTAACATGCAGTCTTTGGGGTTTTAAACTTTATTGTTATTATTATTTTCCAAGAGTATAATTATGCTGGCCTCTAAAAAGGGATTGGGCAGTTTTCCCTGTTTAAAGGGAATGACGAAATGTTGCAAGTATTTGAAGCCCAAGGAGCTTCTGAAAAGATTTATAGAACTTACTGCTATAACTGTCTTGCCCTGGAGCGCTGCCATTTGGAAGGGCCCTGCTAAGACTTTGAACTTAATTTGTCAGCATCACGTCTTTAAAACACAACCTGCCGCGCTTTAGCTGTCACCCCCAAACCGTGACCGGGGGCCGTTGACAAAGAAGGGCAGCGCTGCTCGGGTCTTGGGTCCTGGAGGAGCTGGTCAAGAATAGAATCACCCTGAAGAGCAAACACTTCGTACACTACGAGCGGCTTCTGTCGCTCCCTCCCCGCATGCTTTTGGCACGGGAGAGTCCGAAAGCAGGGGCTTTGTGGTCCCTTTATGCCCCAATAATCCTGGCTACTAAAATACCGCTTTGAGACTGCTGGCATCTGCACTCGCCTTTAAACTCTTTTCTATACACCAGCCCCAACAGGGTTCCCAGAGAGGAGAAAACAGAGTTGGCTGAGAGCCGTTTTTCACACCCTGGGTGTAGCGCTGAGCGGGCTCTCAGCTGCTCTGCCTGCCTTTCTGCCGAAAAGCTTTCACGGAGCTAGCGAGACTGTGGTTTTTATTTAACGCATGTATCATGTTCTTCCTGTTCCACTTGAAAGCATGGTGGTTAGGAGGATGGCATCTGTCAGATGCTGTCCAGAAAGGTACAGAGATGCTGTCCTATTATTGATTTAATTTCCAAATTCAAAATGCTACCGTTGGGTGTATGAAGGAGTTAGTCATCTCACTGCTGCCAAGTGGCAACTGAATTTCTTCAGCTGAAGGAGCGCTGCTGATCAGCTGGCACTGAGGCCACACATTTCTTTTTAAGACTGGCCTCCTTGACTAATGAGTTCATTTGTTTGTAAGGAAGAAACACCTGCATGTTCACGCCTTCCACAGCAACTTACGTGTTTTCCCAGCGCAACAAGAAGGGCTTCCTATGTAGATAACCAGCCCGTGACATTGGCAGCTCCATCCAGCTACCACAGACTGATGCATGGTCTCAAATAACTCACTGCTATGTCACAAGTTAAATATCTGGAGTCTGTCTTAGGAAAAACAAAATCTATTCTAGATGCGACTTGCCGAATTTTTAGCAGCAAGTAAAAGCTCTAAGCAAGCTTAATTTAACTGCCTCTGGGTATTGACCAAGTCATTTTGCATTAGGATAGAAATGAATGCCATACATATTTGTAGGTTGAGAGATTTCTTTCATTTGATATTTAACAGTATTTAAGGTCTTCTCCAAGAAATACTCATTGAATGAAATCCTGGCCCCAATTAAGTTAATGGCAAAACTCCCACTGACATTTGTGGGGCCGAGAGATTTAACCCATAGCAGGAAAGTTGTAAGAGACTATTAAATTCATTGGACTAAAACTTGAGATCCAGCAGGAGGGGCACATATTAAATAAATAATAGTTTTATTTCTAGCCTGTATGGCAGCAAGCAAGTAATAACATGTTTATATCATTTGTGATGACAGAAGAAAAGCAACTACTCCCTACAAGTAATACAAGATGCAGCAAATATTTGTCCCACCCATTTTTTTCTATATTGAGAAGGATAGTCTATATTCTGAAGGATTTAATTTACTTCCTGAATCAAGATAATAGACTGAGTTCTTAAGAAAAAAGACATCCTTAGATTATATCTTTAGGCAATGCCATTCATATTTAATTTGTAGAATTTTAAAATACACAAAATGCATGAAGTAGGAGTTCTGATTTTGCTTAATAAATGTATACTGCTTTAACTAAGTTGCTCTGCAATTATAAAATCATAGAATCATTATGGCTGGAAAGGACCTTCATTATGAATGTTTTTCCAGACTACCCTATAAATTATAGAATAATTATTCTATTTTCAGCTAATAATTCAACAAATCACTGAACAAGAAGATTTCTATATGGTTTTAAAACTCACTGCAGAGATCACGGAGGCACTGTGCTATCTTTTTGGGAGAGCACATGTGCCTTTCTCCTATCGGGGTCTGCCAGAACACCAAGGCTGATCATTTCAGGAGCTATTTTTTGTTTCTCTGCAGATTCCCCGTGCAACGAGCAGCCTAAGAGCGCAGAGCCAGCCGCCTGCCCGTACGTACACAGCGAGTTACCTGCGTTGACCCTGGAGGGAAGAGCACGTGCTGCGGAGAGGCAGAGCGTGGGGACGGCGAGCTGGGCGCATGCAATTTGCCAGCTCGGGCTCCTGGCAAATGAGCCCGTTCATAGGGAGGCAGCTGGGTTTTAGAAAGCAGGAGTCATCCCACGCTGAGACGCAGGACGTGAAGCAGGACAGTCGGAGGAATGTTTGCGCTGTCCGTTAGTTTCCTCACCAGCTGAATTTGGCAAGAGGAGCCTGTGGACACAGAAAGCAGCGGGGCTGGCTGCTTGTAGCACAGATCTGAGCTCTAAGACTGACAAATGTCAAGTTCTTCAGAGGTATTTCCACCCAGAAAATCTTCTACGTCCATCCCAAGAAAGGGGGTACTCAGGGAGAATTAGGCCTGAGCATGTTTTGGGTAGGACCTTGTTGATTGCTCCTTGAACATTTTTCTCCCCAAGTGCTCCAGTCCTATGAATGAATCAAGTTTTGCTTGCGAGAAGCCTTTGGGAGCCACTAGGTGCTCCCGCCAGGTCCCAGCTGCTGAAGGGCAACCTGCCACAGACGCCAAATCCAGTTGGACCTGCTGCGGAAACGTGCCGCCGGAGCCAGGGCTGTGGGTGGCAGTGTCGAAATTCCACCCTGCAAGGAAAGAGAGCTCACGGCTCAACCACGAACGGCTGTCGTGGAGAGAGGGGGCAGCCTAACTCGTATGCGGGGAAACGCTGCTCTGGGTTGCGGGGGTCCTCTGGAGCCAGGGCAAGCGGTGACTGTGAAAAATAGGCAAAAAACGCTCCATGTATTTAAGCTGGATCAGAAGAATTAACCATAAAGCTTACCTAGCATTTCTCAGTGCCACAGCAAAACAGGGTAAGAAGTATTTAGATAGCTCTGCCCTCTTTCTTCAGCTCTATGCTATAATACTAAATTTGCAGGGAAATAAGCTTTTCAGGTAACACACTTTTTGTGGGGAGGTTTGTCTTAATATTCTAATTATCTATAGAAATTTTGATTATGTCAAAACTCACTTTGACTTCCAAGCCTTGAATTGGAAAATTGGATTTTATCACTGCTTAAGCAGCCGTAGTGAAATGCCAAGGATGTTCAAAAATCCTTAGTCAGATCACCTTTAAAGAGCATTTCACAGTGGCTGCCTTCATTAATGTGCATATGATGGTGTTCTTGACCCACTGACGGTAATGCTAAGATTCACATTTGCATGAGTGAAAAAATATTGTGAAAACGATTTCTCGGTCTAGGGCTGGACCAAACATTCATTTAGGGCTGTTAGGCCTGGTTGCTTGGCAGATTTCCATTCAGTGCTTGTAAGTCTGGTCCCCTGAGAGCAACACATAAAGATTTCCCGGGAAAAAGCTTCTGCCCCAACTGTCTTCTTGCGTGGCCTTCACAACACTCACTCCCACCTGCAGAGCTCCCATCGAAACGCATCTGGGATATCTCCAGTCCTGAGCTGATAGAGAGACCACTGGTTATTGGATACCACTGGGCAAAATATATATCTTTTTTAAGGAAAAAAATTATGTCCAGTAACTACCAGAAACAGTCTCCACACTTGCTTGTTTTTCTTGCAAGGCCCATTTTTGCTTGGAAGCTGAAAAAGCTCCTTCTTCCTTTTGGCCACTGCCACAGCACATGTATTTTTTTGTCTTTCCTGGAAGACCTCATGATTTTCTCTACATCCCATATTAATCAGTGACATCTAATCACTTTATGCACCTCAGAGTTCCAGGCTCACAGACTTGGCAAAGGGTGGTTTCATTTCAAGATGGAGTTTTAAAATTGGCCTTTTTTTCTTATTGTTGCCAATTCTCAAAGCACTGCTCAGGAAACAACTTGATATTTTTGTTTGTTTATTTTTCCAGTAATAACCTCTTAAGGAAGAGCTCACGTTACGTTACTATTCAGTCACAAATAGACAAAATAGCATATTATTATCTTGAGAATATTAAGTCTCGGCTACATACGGCCTCAATGACGTATGTCAACCAAGATCATTAAATATTAATCTCAGACTATTGCAAGTTCAGTTGTTACTCACATAAAAGTGGAGAAGCAAAGCACATACTTTGGTTTAAAGGGATGGTGTGAAGATAATCTCAGTCTAATTCTAGTACAGCACTGGAGAATAGTCCTACCTGAGCTTGAAACTGTGGCCGATATGGCAGTATTTTTAAAAGAGAGAGAGCAAGAGCATCTGAAATATTAATAAATAAAGAGTATTTAGCTAACTTAAGCCTGTGTCATACTGTGGAAATTTCACCTTTGTGTATAAGGTGTTTCTTCAGCTCACACTACAACGTCATTTGTGATTTCATGTGAATGGGTGGCATAATGGAAAAAAAAGAAAAGAAAAGTGCCAGATTGAGTTGACAACATGTAAAGCAGGCAAAACCTTTATGTTAGCTTTTAAGTTAAAATAATTCTCACAGCACTGCTGATTTTAACAGAGTCAAAGCTTGGAACAACAACGGATGGAAAGAGCACAATTGGTTTATGGCGTGAATCACACAGCTGAGTTAACAGCAAAAGGAAGCAGAGATGATATATTTATCACGGTAATGTGCACTTCATGACTCACCCAAATGCAGAAAAATAAGAACGTGAATGATTAGGCAATAAAGATAGGTGTTACTTAAGGAGAGACAATGGAAAATATTATTAAGCTGATAAAAACAACTTGACCTATTCATTAATTTAATCTGTTGCTTTTCCAATTAGCCTAAAAATAAACATCATCTTTCTGTGTGAAAGATGATTCCCACAATTTGGAGGAGAGTCAAGTATGTTTGAATGACAGGCTCCATAAAATGATTTAAAGCTTTATTTGTCACATACTTTTCATGTGTATCAACATTTTATTTTTCTCATGATTCCTCACCTCCATGTTAACAGAGCCATAAATCCAAACTTTTTTGTTGGAAACTGGATGAAGAGTGGCAGCTGTAACATCTAAAGCATAAAGCCAAACTTCTACTTTAAGGGTTTCTCCTACCAGATCATTTTGGGGATTATGCTTTCTGTTGACTTTGGATTTTGGTGAAATTTTGTTTTATTTATAGCATATGAAATAAGGACCTGCAGGGGACAACTGTGTGAAAAGCTTTTTGTAAATATATTGCTGACCAGTAGTGCCAACTCTAAAAGATGAGAAATCCAGGTATTTTCTGTTTCTGTTTAGAGCTTTAGCTTAGAAACACAAAGCAACCGAGGGGGCCATACCACCTAAGTGCCAGTCACTTAGGGGCTATCTGCTGCTGTGCTTGCTTTCTGTCACTGGAAAGAAGGAGGATCTTCTAAGATGCAGTTAATTTCCTCCCGAGGCAGGAATCTGAACTACGTGAGATGAATAATGCCTACAAGTCATTATTTCTCGCCAGAGATTGTGAGGCAGGACCAAGGGAGACTAGCTCAAGGGTAAACGTCTAAAGTCAGGAGAGAGTAATTCCACCCTGCAAGTCTGCTCTGAGACTGAGTAACTGGGGAAAAGGTCTAGAGGGAGGACACAGTAAACCGGTCTCATGGTTACAGGGAATAATTACGCACATCATTAGACAGCTCTAAATCACTTACCTTTTTTTTTTTTTTTCCAAATATTTAAAAATACTATGAAAGAGTGGCAGGAAGCAGGGGACTAATAGCATTCATACATGGAAATTTCCTGAGTTGTAATCTTGTCGCTTCAGAGGCTTCCATGGATGTGCACAGGCATAGTTGAAGGAATCCTATTGCCAAGTGTGGCTGAAGAAAAGTTGAATTAATACATGCAGATAAGATCGGAGCTTTTCTAAACCAAGTTCACACCTTTCTTGCTTTCAACATTTCTCTCTTGTGCATCCATACTTGCTTATGTAGGCTGAAATGGTAAAACTGAAGCTCACAGAGCTGATGCTACAAGAAACGTTCCTGGTTTCTCCGTAATCAGAGGAAAATAGAAAATGGAAGCAAGATTTTGAGACATTGCTAAAGCAATAACACTGAGATGAGTATCCTGGAAAGGTTCCCATCACTAGCTCAGAGATGGTTGCCATAAGGTTATAGTGTTTTTTCTGGATACTTCTTTTTCTTGCACTCAGCTATGACAATAGGCAGAACTGAATGAAAATGTGGTGACGTTCCCTTTCAAAATAGGTTTTGTGTTGCTCATGGGCACCGAAATAAATGACTTCCCTGTGCATCACCATGCATATCGATGCACGTAAGCAATAATCAAGAACCATTTAAGCACCACTTCCTTCTCCTTTGCGGGTGATGAGTTTTATTTATAAAAGCTGATACACCTAAAAACCTCCAGCCTGGTAGGGAGCTCCACAGCCCGCGAATGGTTTTATAAAACACTTGGTTATGTCATCTGGATTAGGTAGAAATTACCACTGCAAATGAACATAGTTACATTCTGCAATGTTAATCATACAGAATAACACTAAGTCATTAGAACATTTCCACTGTGTTTTCTAGGATTAGTATTTACATGAGTGATGGTAGGGAATAGGGCCAAGAACACGAGCGCAGTTTTGAAAAAGCAGGAGTCTGAAGCCTCTTTGTTTAAAAATTACCTGAACAACAGGAAAAAAAGTCACAGTTCTGGAATATTAGGAGTGTAGATATGTAATTTTTATTATTTTTTTGTAAATTTTGCTCTTTGTCAAAGAGCATTTGACTCTGCTCTTTGTTTCAGCTTTTTAAAACTTATTGTAAAACAGAACCGGGGACACTTCAGGTTATTCGGGAAAAGAATACAGGTTTCAGCTGAGGGATCTGACTAATGTAAATCACTAATGACCTCAACTAGAAACACCTTCAAAAACCACTGGATTCTCTATATAAATAACACAGTATTACTATTGTATACTGATTTTTGTTCACTAAAGGGAGAATAATTAATCATTCCTGAAAAAAAAAAATGGCATCAGATTAACAAACCAGTAGGGAACAGAGATGAGCTAGACAGAAAGTACATTCAACGCATCTTTTTTCTGTCAGCCTTAGGAAAATACTTGCTAATCACTAGCATTAGCAGGAACCGTAATTACTTTGCTAATACTCGTTACTGAGAGCTAAGAGACTGAGTTTTGTTCTGGGCTGTGTCCCAGACACCACATGTAATCTTATGCAAATCTTTTCAAAAGTGGCCTTTCATTCACAGTTCCTTAATTCCTGAGCATTTGGCCTGAATTTTGGAGGTGCTGGGTGGATACAGATGCTGTTGACTTTAATCGAATTTACAAATGTGTAGCAATCTTGAACACAATCTTCCAAGATGTGTCAGTTTGGTTACTCCAAAATTAAACAACCCCAAACTAATGACTGCCTGGAAATGTAGTCTTGGTGCCTCTGTTTCTTCTTCTGGTAAATGGCCATAACATTGTCCATTCATTACTCAAAAAAATGCATTTCATCAAATGACTTCATCTTATGTATGTTGCAGTAAATATCAGCAAAAAGCATGGATGAGGAGCGACTTATAAACGTTTTAGATTGGCAATTTCACATTGATTGCTGCATGTGGAAACTCATTCCTTACAGATTTTGGTAATGAAAACAAAGAAGGTGTGAAAAATGACTGTGGGGCTCCACTAAATCATTTACCCACAATGTTTAAATACTCTTTCCCATAAAGGAGCAGAAACATTGTCAGTCTTATGACTACAGAACTGAGGAAGGTAAAAGATAACATCTTTGGAATGAAACTGGAGAAATATGACTCATCCTTTTTTCTTCCTTGCCAAGCGTACCTTGACATTTACTTCTTTGCTGGAGTGCAGAGCATGTTTACAAAAGTTTACTCCATGCAAATGCATCTGGATTTCCTCTGAGCTGTCAGCAGCATGCACAAAGAGAAAGGAGAGTCAGTTTTCCTCCTCGTGGAATATTCCGTATTGCTCATGATGGTAAATTAAATGGAAACGTGGGTCCCAGTACTTAGGACATGCACGGGTTGTATTTTGGAAACTTCACCTCCCAGTGAGAACTTTTACCCCCTCTCTGTCTAGAGAAGACCAAAACAAATGTTAGATATGAAATCTGGATAGGAGCTCTGCATCTCAGGCCATGTTTTCAAATGACAAACATTGCAAAATCCCTGCAAAGAATGTGGGTGTTTAACATGATTTATAGAGTTTTTGTTATTCAGGTCATGTTTGTTTAAGAGGAGTTGAAAACGTGTATTTCTGATCCCTTGCAATGCAAAGCAAAATGTATTGTTTAAACAAGTCATCAGTGGTTTTCTTGTGCGCCACACACAAGAAAAACACATGCAGTAAGGTGAGGGATGGCATTTTTCTTAATACTCTTTAGCTGGAGTGGATATGATTGTCTGACCTACCCTTTAGTTGAGTTTAGTACGGTAATTTGCTGATGCAAGTGCAATCAGCTTTTGCATGGTTTAAGCCTTCTCAAAGTGTGTTCGTTAGGGCTTTTTAACCAGGCAAAACTTAAAAGGAATTAGATTAGGGAAGTTTTTACAGTCTAGACAAACTATCGTCCTGGCAAACAAATTAAGGCAGTTATTTCTGTTTATTTTCCTAGGCATTAAAAGCAACTGTTGTGCAGTCCCAAATCAGTCAGCAGGGTGAAAGTGCGAAAGAGCGCTCGTCGTCCAAAGCAGCTAGAGCTCTAGAATGCATTCCTGCCTTGACATTTACCAATATTTGCAGGTGCGTCTGTTCTTCTTCATCAAGTATTTTTGTCACCTCATCACACTGCCAAGCCAAAGCCTTTTATATCAGTGCATATGCTGTAGATGATACAGCATAAGTAGTATTTCTGTCATTTAAACAGAATTTTGCTTCTCATGGCTAAAACATCTAAGCATTAAACAAGATATTTTGCATAAGAATATTTATTGTTATTATGCTGTGTTGACAAGAGAGAATCCAATTCTACAAACTGTTTATTACTTCCAGAAGTTACTGAATTCTGGTTTCTTAACATTTATGAAATGAAAGAGAAGTAAAGGTAAGGAAAATTAATTATATGATTGCAAAAGCAATCTTTAGTGACACCAGCAATGCAGGCATCCTATATCATTGCATTTGCAATTACTTTAAAGAAATTTGAAACCATTATAATTTATAATCTAACTGAGCCAGATAATTCCAGCCTGGATTGTCTCCTCTGTATTTTGTTGTGTTTGGGAGAGATGATTATATGTATGTGCTTAAGTTTCTGTATTTTGTATACATCTGTTTGATTTTAACATTGTTTATAACTCACTACATAAGTTGCTCTCTATTTAGTGCGTTAGCTGCATGGCCGTAAGGTGAACTACCCAAGTAAGTAAACAAATGAGCCCAGAGGGTTGGGTGAAGATATGATACTTTACAGTTCTCAGGGATCCATACTCCACACTGAATACATTTTTGTATCAGTGAATAGTGGTGCCAGACTGCTTCATTTTTAATAGCACCACACTCTTTGAAGAAAATGATTTGCATAATTTGGGTTCATCTTTTTAATAGGTACCCAGTGTTTCAACTTTAAGGGAGTTAATGGAGACTGAAAAGGAGCTGTTTTAAAGTATAATCCTTCTTTAGGGTACTACCAGATAGTTTTAAATTATAGTCTTGTCTCTTTATGCTTTAATCTTCTCCAGGAAGTTATGGGCTAATTCACATATATGTGTGAAATCCTTCTCCTGCTTTTGGCCAGGTGATAAAAAGAGCCATACTGCTGGGGAACCAAATAGATGAAGGAGTAATTCCCATTTACATCTTCTTTTGCTAGTCAGGATCAAATTGCAGCTATAACCGATGAACCAGCTTGCTTAATGGACTCGAAACGAGCATTAGATGGCTGCTTATAATCATCAATTTTCCAGAGTCTTTTGGTGCAATTTTGGATGTCTGCATGCATATTATAAATTATAGGATATTTATGAATATCATATGACCTCCTTACACTCTCAAAATGTTCCAGGAAAACACAGAGAGACTGGTGTTCCCCGGTGCTTTGGAGTCTTGTGTCACTGGGAGCACCACTCACTTCAAGTAGATCATGTCATACATAATGATAAAAGCAGTCGTGAGTCTGTGCTAGATCAAAAACCACACTTAAAAAAGAATTAGCATTTATAAGACAATCTAAAGTTGTGGTCAAGACAAGTCCCACTCTGGAAACCTGTAAGAATTTTCTTAGACAAACCTGGTATAGGACATCACTGCGGATGGATGAGCGCTATAAAACTTGAATTGCTGGCTAGTCACAACAGTCAGGCTTTTTAGGGGAGGGGGCAAAAGAAAAAAGAAAAGTCTTGGAAAATTTCAAGTTTCTGCTTAAAAGAAATCAAACAATATTATCTTGCTGAAACATATAGTCTCCCAATAAGTACCAGAATCTTCCAATAGACTCCCTTTCTAGGGAGTCATCCTTTCTAGGCATTATTTTGTTTTGTAAGCAACTCCCTGCTGTTAATAAGGATTTTTATTTAAGTGTTCTGAAGGCTAAGAGAAATTGGTTGATTTTGCCCAGGAATTCAGATACATCTGTCTTCCATTATATAGGAAAATGCTTAATAGATGTGAAATGACAAGATTAGGAAAACTGCATCTTCGCCTAGGTGGAACACCCTGGAAAAACAGAACCTAAATTGGCAGAGTCCTCCAAGATTAACAGCAATATGTAGTTAAAATCATTGCTACTAAATATTTTCAGTATGGAAGACAATGTTAAGCATTAAAATATTTACAGTCACTCCTAACATAAGTCACGTAAGCCTAAATAATTACAAATGCATGATGAGCAATGAATGTATTAGAGCTACAGATCATTAAACTCAGACTCCTGCATTCCTGGACCAAATTTGTGGTAAACCACCTTTTCAGCATTCAGTATCAGATGATCATATCAAAGCCTTATTTTCCTGGTAGTTGAGTAACACTACTTGCTTGCCACAACTAACAAGCCCTATGATAACACTGCAATTTATTTTAAGAAGGTTTAGTCAGTGATTCCTCTGGCACCAAAAATATGCTTATTTACCTTTGTATTTTTTTTGGTAGAAGGAAATGTTGAGATGGGCATTTATTAGGTTCGTATTAATCATTTGGTTGGTTTATGCAAATTAGTAACAGAACAGATTATTCCACCTTTATTCACTGTGTGAACTGTATTACTCCCCAAATAGTCTCAGTGAAGTGACTGACATACTATGGTATCAAAATATTGGTTATGAGGAAGAATATTAAATAATCCATATGTTGCCTTCTCAACCGCTGGAAGGCTGTAATCAAAGCAGAGTCATGTAGCTGCTCTGGGGTGAAAAGACTCAGAAAACCAAGTGAAATTTTCCAGTCACACCAAGGAGCTGAAGATTTGACTGTATTCCACAGTTCTCCCAGATACTTACTTCTTAATAAAGCTGTGAACTAGAGAGGCTCTATCATTTTTTAGGTTTGGATTGGTAAAGAATGTATAACGGGAAATGAGGTTGCTATACAGCACAATACTTGCTTTATAAATGGGAAAAGAAGCATCCAATTTTTAACAATAAAATTTATCATAGCTATCTAATATTTTAATCTTTTAATATTGACAATGTATTTGTAGTCATTATTTATGCAGTGAAAGCAACTTTTGATGAGACTTATCACCTCCATATTTTAATACTACTATGGTATGCTGTATGAAATTCTAATGAATGTAATTCTGTTTGTAAAATTTGATCCCAAATACAGGCATATGAGAGAAATGTAGGAAAATGTAATTATTGCAGGAAAAATCTAACCCATTCTTTATCGTTTGTATACTTAAAGCATTGAAAAACAGTCCTGGTCTTGATGATCTCCTCTGACTTTTAATGTATCATAGCAACTAGCTTTAGAAGTCGTTTTCTTCCTAAACTGCCGCTTGGCTTAAGATGAATTGTTGCTCTTTAATTGCCTCCTACAACCCATCCATCTTACTAATGTTAAAAAGGAAGAATATATTCCATCTGTCGGTTCTTGACTCTAGTCAAGGCGCAGACCAATCGTGACTTCAGTGTCGCCACATACGAGGGTCTTGTGTTTCCACAGGCTGCTCCTGCTTTGACAGCGCGATGCCCCGTTCTCCCTCCAGAGTTCCTGAGCTGAGCAAGGCCGGGCTAAGCCAGCGCTGGGAATCCTCCAAGAAAAATATACAGTGCAGTGCAGAGCTGCGCTGGTGCGGGCCGTGCTCCTTCTGACTCACTGCTAAACAAATGCCCTGGCCTGTTGCTAGGAGGTCGCTGCAATCCGAGATGCTCTCTCTTCTGATGGACCTGCTATTTTTTTTACTACTCTCAATTTTTGCACAGCCTGTGAACTACTTGCCAGATACCATCCCAGAAATGGCTAAATTTAAATGGAGAGCAAAGTGATACCTAGTTAGGAAATGTACTGCCTTAAGGGTTGCTTCAGGCATCAGGAAGTTTTAAAAGAGGTCGTTGCACATATGGTCACCCAGAGAACATTTAGGACCAGGCAGTCTCATCCCATCGAACTGCAGTTATTGGTAATTCCATGAAACAACTACGTCCTTCAGGTGTTATATGGTCATTTATGATCATGCCAGAATAAAAATTTCCAGAATAAAACTTTTCAAGACAAGAACTCTATAGTCCCCTGAAAACAGATCTCAGAAATCCTCTGCTGCTGCTGACTGGTGGTTGCTCCCTATGTGTAATTGAAGCCTCTGGTGCTGTGATTCAAAACAAAGACGGAGGAATCCAAATCCAAATCCCTCCTTCTGTAGCCAGCAAAATGTACGTTATTCTTTCAATTACTTACTTCAAAGCCTATTGAATTTAATGGCAGTGTCTGCACTAGCCTCAGAGAGTTTTGGACTGCAGTTCATTTTTGAGAACCTGATTGCTAATAAGCCTGCAAGGGACTAAGTGCAGTCTTGCCAGCGGCTCACCCCACTTAAAAGAGCAGATTTTCAAAACAGACTGTAAAGAGTCTATCCTTAGTGGAAAGAAAATAGAATGTGATCCTAGTGTTGCTTCCCTAGAAAGGGGTACTGAGGTTCTAGATTTGAAGATAGAGCATTAGCTGAATATTGCTTACCTTTCAAACGTGACAGCTCTGAGATTGTCAGCTATGTTTCCTTTTTAATACCTTCTCTTAATAAGTATTTATGAGAATGATAGCAACATGAATGCACTGTAATTCAGCTAATGGTGTTTCCTCGTTGCTTGGTAGTATTTAAAGATCTTTGTATGATTCAGCAGCCAAAGAAATTATAGGCAAATGCACCTCAGGAAATTAAATTTTGCCACATTGCACCATTTCAAAAGATAATGAAAGACAATCAGCTGAATATATATAGTGTAGGAGTTTTTTTCATGATTATTTGAATGGAAAGTAGATTAATGAAATTATTAACCAGGATTAGCACTGCATTAGCACACAACCTCTTCCTTTAAATAAATTGTTCAATGTCGGAGAAGTGAAATGCATCAAATATAGTTCTGGCGAGATTCTCTTTCTAAATTACACCATGTAATATTATATTCAGATGTATTTTTTTTTTCAGTGAAATAGTTGTGTTTATTATTATATACTGATTTTTAAATATGTGACAAATCCAGCTACCACATAGGTCTCAATAGCTGTCAATATGTACTTATTTAAGAAACAGGACAAAAGAAATGAAGCCGGCAAATGCCATGAGTGAGAATCTCGTACTCCTGTGTTGCGCAGCGCAGAGTTCCAGGAGAGCTGTGCCACGGACATCCGTCAGACAGGTGAGCAAGCAAGATGTGTGCTGTCCTGAAGAAGGGATCAGAACTCAAGTCGGGCGAGGCAGTAACGACAACAAAAAAATCATTCCTATAGTTTTTGGAGTCAGAGCACTGTAAAGCAATAATTGCCAGCTGAGGCACTAATAGGAACAAACTGCTCTTCGGGGGGACATTAAAAACAAAAGGATACAGCTTGTCACGATCTTTGCTCTACACAATCCGTTTATAGCCACAAGTTCTGAGTCACCATGGAGGGAAACAGCCGAGGATTCTGAAACAGAGCTGGAATCTAATGATTTTCAGCAGGTGCCGTGAGGCCACTCTTCAGAAAAAATGAAAGAGGAGGACAATAAAACAGGTTTAAAGCCTTGTGTTGTTTCTAGGATAATATGTCTGGAGGGAAAAAAAAAGTAGCTTTCTCATTCAATATAAAGATGATAAACAGCATGCCATAATAGTAGGAACTTTCCTTTGCAAGAAATACACCTTAGTAAAGATAACACAGTGCTTGGTTTCTTATGTACCCTGGAACAACTTGTAGAAAAATCAATTTTTTCACTCATAGAATGATGATCACTGGAACAAAAAAAATTCTTTTTTTTTTTCTGGAATGATCTTAAGGGTCAGAAATATATAAAATTCAACTTGTGGATCTAAACTGTTCGAAAGTAATTATAATAAGAATATATTTTTTCCTATAGATTAATATCTTTGATGTCTCAGAACTTGACACTAGTG